>APFE031248426.1:0-25859 GCA_000404065.3 Pinus taeda
TCCGTACACAGCAGCGGTAATGAAGAAATTGGGCATCACATGTAAAGAAATTGGTGAATAACTCCATTCAAAAGTATTGGTGTGGGTAATCCATCTGTACACGGCGGCTATAATGAAGAAATTGGGCATCACATGCAAAGAAATGGAGTAGTCTAACAAGGCAGAGGAATTGCCCGGTTTCCATCGCCGCCCGGAAAAACATTCGGCTCCGGCCATTGGCAATTCCTCCACCATCCGCCACCCTTTGCTAGCTTCGCCACCCTCGTCTGACAGATTCTCGGAGTCTGCAAGATTCTATGATCCTTTCCTTTTGAATTTGGACCAAACCGCGGGTTCTGCAGCTCCCCTCACCAGCTTGACTCCCGCAGAAACTCCATCCCCGCTCTATAGCTCACCAATTGCCTCCGTGCAGAAACTCCATCCCGCGCTCTACAACTCACCACCATTGACTCGTCACCATGCGACAGACAGAGGCAGGTTCAATCGTCTGGTTCATTTTTTTGCTCTTTTTAGTTGTGTGCATGTATGATCGAGGAACAAGGTCTTACTGTTTTGCTTAATTCCTAGTGGATTGTTGTTGCTGTCTCAGCTTGACGACTTCCATCATTAAAACGATTTTGTCCCTTCTAAGCCCTTCAATTTCTCCTAGCATACTATTCAACCTCAACGTAGGCTCCCATGCCCTGCTGGTGATGATGATGAACATTATCACACTGAGGTACTAAATTGCTCGACATAACGGCGTTGCAATAAAATCACTAAACCCCACAAGCTAAAAACTAATTCAATAATTAATTGTGTGGAGGGGTTCATAGGAAAATGATCCGCCGGGGGTCTAAAACTAACATTTGGAATTAGGTAACTTAATGATTTACAACGCTCTCCCTTCAAGCAAGATCTAAAGCCATGTCAATTGGTTTGGTCTATTGATTTGAAAAATCTTATCATCTGTGTGTTTTATTATATATAACCTGTTGTTTCCATGGGTCAAGGAAAATCCATCGCTATCGAACTATCAATTTTATGTAAGCAAGTCAATGAGGCAGGATATGCAAACATTGGGGATGGGGAGAAGACACTTGATTATTTTGTCCGAATGCTGAGCGCAGGGATGAGGCCGGACTGGATCAGTTTTGAAAATATTCTAAATTGCATGGTTTCTTTTATCAAATCCAAAAACTATTGAAGAGGATAATGCCCTACTTGATGGATATGATTAAATGTAGACAAAATATTCTACCAAAATATTTGAGCAAGCCTTTTGTTTCCTATGCAATGGCTGTAACTTTATTTCCTAATAGGAAGGCTTCTTTTCATAGTTGTCACTTTCACATAGGTGCGGCCAAACATGGTTTATCAAATATCTAGTGATTCTTGTAGTTTGATTTATTTCCACTACCTGGAAAACTATATTATTAGAAGATTTTTACTGCAGACCTAGAGCACAACACATTTTGGAGGTTACCATTAGTCACATGACTTAGACTAGGGAAGCGACTGGGCAAAGCCAAAGAGCAAGAGTTTGAATTTGTCAGGCCAGAATAGGTAACTCCATGATGGTCTTTTCATTAATGTGCAATCAGAGATATACAATGGTGCAACCCTTTGTTTCATTTTCAAAGGATCCCTTCATCTTTGCATTCTCCTATTTTATTTATTTACAATTTTATTTATAGGGAAGAAATCTCGGAAGATTATGTCCAACATAATCGAATTGTAAAAACTCAAGGCTAACATGAGTTACCTTCTTCACATAAGAGTACCATAATACCGGTGGAAGTGGAAGGGATTGCCTAGAATTATATTGATAAGGAACAATACATTTTCAATACATCCATAATTGAGGTGAATTTCAGGAAATTATAAAACTAAAAAACAACTTAAAATAGGTAAATGTTGGTTGAACATAGTCAAACTTGCTGAGTAATTTGCATAAGATCAGTCAAACTTGTTGAGTTCTGGTGACTTTGACAAGATTTAACTGAGTTTTGCTAAAATGAGAAGACTTGGCTTGTTTTGGAGTTGAGCTGAGTGAACTCACTGAGCAGTGGACAAATTTGACAATCTTGTAAAATTGGTTAACATGCAACATATTGTATAGAATGAACCCCAGGGAGTATATTCATTAAGCTAATGTATTGTCTGCACAATGTAGAACCTTGCATCATTAAGGAAAGCAAAATGATTGACTATTAGAATCCAATCTTCTTGTGGAGACCACCTTCCATAGGTCAAACACCATGTTTTCATAACTAATAAATCAAACCGGCAAGTAGCTTGACATGACTAGACACTCCACCATATAACCATGGGCACGGGATGACTCTTTGATGCCTTACTAGCACTGAACACTTAACCTAGCTGGAATTTCATGCTACCCATTATGCAGCAAATGGGAGCAACAAATACAATCATATATCAATTTTTGGCACATGTGTGGGTTGACCCTATATGAACTTTGTGGAAAAAAATCAATTGCAATAGACACACATCAATTTCGACTAGCTAGGTGGTCCATGTGATTAGCAGGGATATTACTATGATGATTGATCTTCCATACCCATAATATATTTTGGACTTAATAGATCACCCCAGGGACTTTCAACCATGGCACATAGTGAAGCATGATGGATGCAAGAAGTCAAAGTGAGATAATTATAATGGTACCAATAAATATTAGCACATGGTGATGATGATGATGTCTACATCCGTACACAAGAACATGGAAATTAGACACAAATGAACCATACTAGTAAACAATAAGTAAAGTGGAAAGAATAAAACAATAGGTAAACAATAAGTAAAGGGGAAATAATACCCACTGCTTCATAAAAGGTTAAATGCTAGAATGCTGAAGAAAACTAAAATATTATCGTTCATATCTAAAATCATCTCTCCATGTTGGATTTATGTGGTTGGCATTGCAAATTTGGCTCTTCTGAAACTGGTATGTCTCATTTTAACTTCAAATCTTATGCATGGCCAGAGAAATTCCATGTAAGACTACAAATATTCCCAGGTAGCCATAGAAACCGTGTTCTGGCTCATGTAAAAATTCCAGATCTAATTCAATTATTCAGCCCATAAAAATTACTAAGATTGAAAGTTCAGTTCTAATGTCCTTGCAGATTGTTTGACCAGACCAATTCAAAATGGGCAAGCAAAGCAAATGGCAATATATCATGGATCTTGAGGTGCAAGACCTCAAAGGCAAAATGACGTTCTCTAGTAAAGACTTAGTTTGGACAAAAATAAATAGAAAAAACAATAGTATTGATCGAGTTGTCATAATCCCACTACGACGAGTTGTTGACTTTATCAAAGGAGAGGAAGAAAATCCTATTGCTCCATGTAAATTCATAGGAAAAACAAAAAAAGGACCAAAAGAAAGAGCTATCGCTGCATTGTAATATGAGATGTGAGTATTTAAAATATGTATTGTTTAGATATTTTGAAACCACGGTTATCTTTCTTTGTATGTACTAACATTTTAAATTTTTGGTGTAGTTATCATTGTTCATTTGGCCTAGAGGATAAAAGAGGAAATCTTCCAACTAAATAAAGGACCTCATTTGTGCAGAAGAGGGGTTGCCAATGCCACTTTATTGTGAAAGTTATGCATGAAATTCTTGATAGAGAAATATTAACTTTCAATATGTACGAACCTAAAGATGGGGGAGGTTGGGCTTGTCATGGTCAATGTGACACCTCAAGTGAGACCAGGACCTTGCATAGGCAAAAGCTTTCAAGGGACGTTGTTGCATATGTAGAGAGTTGCTTCTTTTTGGGAGTCCCTATTGATGTAGTGTATAGAACCCACATTATGAGACATGTGGACATCGATGTGGCAGCTCGAGATAGAGATTTCTTCTTATGCAGGAAAGATATTATAAACATCTATCATAGGTTGACGAAGCGAAATTATCAACATCACAAAAAGGATGAAATGAGTGTAAAATTTTGGTATCAAAAGCATCGGGAAAATTTTTTCTTTTACCAAAAGACAAATGGTGTGGAGGTCCCTTTTATAATAGGGATTCAAACAAAGTGGATGTTGGAGACAATGGTCAAGCTATCACACAATAGCTTAATAGCCATGGATTCAACATTTAACACAAGTAAATACGGGGTAAGTCAATGCCAATCATTGATTGAATATATTTATTTAAGTTGTATACATTTAGAATTATTAATAACTTGTATTTGATTTTACGTAATGTTGAAAATGACAGTATCAGTTGTATACACTTGTGGCATTTGATGAACAACAAAGCGGGGTGCCTGTTGCATGAGTCATGGCATCACGAAATACATAAGATGATATTGCAATATGGCTAGAGCAGCTCATGCGCAAATGTTTCCAAACCCATCCTAATTGGAAAGTCAATGCTTTCATGGGTGATGATGCACCGACTGAAATCAATGCCTTGAGGTAATTTTAAAATTGTCATGGTATAACCAAACTTGCATTGTTTTCTAAAAATAACACACTAAAATGCAGTGAATATAGCAAGAGGATCACAGGTTGTGATGTGATCTTATGCGTTTGGCATGTATGGAGGGCTTGGTTAAAAAATGTCAATCAATTGGCCACTAGTTCCATAAAAGCCAATGAGATGTTCAGTGAGTTAGGTTTCATCATGAAATACACTCTCAATTATGAAGTGGAAGATGCAATCAATAATTTTTTTATCAAATTTGCAGATGAAGAGAAGCTCTTAGACTATTTCAACAAGAATTGGGTCACTGGAGATAAGATTCGTAATTAAACATTTTTTTCGTATTATATGCATTTTTTCTTCTTCTATAAATGTAATATAATGAGATTGACATCGTTCTATTTGCAATTAGGTATGTAAGTGAAAGGTTGTCGGCAGTTTCCTCATGCAAATCAGGAGACTAATAATGTTGTTAAGTCATACCATTGTTACCTAAAAACAACATTTCTATCTGATAGAAGGAAAAAATGTGCTCGGAGGATGGATTGGTTATTGCATATGCTACTAACAACAGTTGAACCTTGTTATCGGTTCAAGGAAATCTTAAAAGAAGAATGATTTCTAAACAACTACAAGAGAGAAAAGCAGCCAGAATCATCAGTGGAACGAGCAAGAAAAATTCTGAATACTGATTGTTGTCCACATGAGAGCATAACCCGTGCTTATTGGGTGAGAAGTGAGACAGATTGAGGTAAAAAATACCTTTTCGCATGATATCGTACGGATTTTATAACATGTGAATGTCCATGGTCTATCTGTGGAAACATTTGCAAGCATGCCATAAAGGTTAATTGGTTGTATTTCCACTCGGATAATTCAAATACATTGCTTCATCAGCATGCAGAGGATAACATATGCAATGACCCACCTAAGATCAATATAGAGCCTCAAAACCATGATGTAGATGTTGATGTTACTCTCATGGCCACAAATATTGTTGATGCAGATGCCGAGGCACTTCATTTGGCAAGGGAGGAGTTGTTTAGCTATACACATCTCATTTTAGATAACCCTCCTACTACTTTGACGAACACAATCCAATTGACTGGTATGCTTAAAAAAATGTTGGATGAAGCCAATAATTTGCACGTTACTGATTTTGATTTCACATTTGGATTAGGTTATCTTGATCCATCTTTGAAGAGGAAGAAGAATTTCCTTAGCCCCACAAAGAAAAGAAAAAGAAACAGAAAAAAACAATGGTTTGGAAATTGATTTAAATGTTGATCCATCAGAATATGAACTATTTGAGTTTCGATACCTCAATAAGCGAGGACGTCATCAATCAAATAACGCCCTGTCTATGGTTCCAGGTTAGTTTCATGTGTTAAATAGAGTCATGGTTTTAGATTTAAGTATTTAATCATCACCATTCTTTAACATGTGGTATGTTTATTTTTATAGCAACACAACAATCCCCAACCATGGTGATAACCCAAGACCAAAGAGAGATGCAAGACCATCCAACTTTACCTGCCATCCTAGGTACATTTGACACTCTTTCATTGTGTGTGCACATATACCTTGATGCTCTAGCAAATTTATTTGCGATAATGTTTGACACTCTTCTAGGTAACTATAGAATAAGTGGAGAAGCATCATCTTCTACCATGACTGATCATTTATGGAAGGACTTCAATTCTAGTGGGAATCAATGAGGTATGCACAAAGAATAGATAAGCTAGGTTTTCATGGCCTCGTCAGGTGGGTTGCCTTTTTCACATGATAAGTATCTTTATGTTTTCCTATTTTTATGTTGTTATGAAAATACCTTCTTCATAATCTGTTCAGGGTCACTGAAAAATTAGGATTGCCAAATGTGATCATTGTGAGTGCTTATGTTTCTTCCCATGCATTTCTCACTGAAACAAAGTTCAGTCGTCAACACCTTTCCCCCACTAAGGTGTTAATTGTATTTCCTATGCCAAAGTCATGGGCTTTACGTGCCTTTTTATGCTTGTTCATGGTTGAGGAGAAGGAGCATCATATGGGTTCATTGCTCATGCTGTTATTTTTTCCATATCCATCATGTTGATTGTCAAATATAATCTCTTTACTTATTTATGTTCATGCAACATGTTTGATTTTTATACTTAAACATGTAGTTACTATGTTCTCATACCTATGTTCATGGTTCGGTGTTTATTAGATTTATACATCTTTATATTTTACATCTTTATAAATTTTTGGTTAGATGGTTAAAGGCCAATGAGGTTTGAACCTTATCATTGCATTTTTTGTTGTTGGATTTTTGATTCCTTGCCTCTAGTTAGAGATCTCATTGGATTTTCATTACTTCATCAAGCTGATTTTGCCTTCATGGAATAGTATATGATAGCGTAGTAGATTGTTATGTTATTTTGAACATGCCCTCTTCATGATTTGTTGATGTTCACTAAACGTTGTTCTGTCCTTTTATGCCTACAATAAAGTGTTAATTGTCCTATTTCCCAAATCAACATCGATTGTTATCTTTTAGTTGTGTGTTTGGTGAAAGTGTTTATTTAGATCTTGTGTGCTCGTGTATATATGCGTGTTGAAGTTCCTGGTCACATATAGTTTATGGTATGCTAGGATAATGATGTTGTTGCTTAATTTTCAAAATTTTAATGTGGATGCTCTTTTTTTCAGGTTGTTCTATAGCTCTGCTTCCAACCAAGATTGTCCATGCATTGAACCTCAAAGTGGAAGACATAAATCCTCAGACAAGCACACAATGTGGCCTTTTTCCAAGCATGGAATTCTCATCCAAGCACACAATGTGGTCTTTAGCCAAGCACACAATGTTTATCTATACAAATATTTTTTGTTGTAAAATGCATCATGGAAGTGATGGTCATGGTTGAAGGCTTGTATTTGATCTAGTCCATGGTTTTCCAACTTCCAGTGGTACAACAATTGATAAAGTTGTGATAGATTAATTTATCTTTTGTATAAGCATCATTACATGAAATGATGCTCTGGAAGCACGAGGGAAGTATTATTCAATACTGTGGCAGTTTCCATAGTCTTGAGGAAACAGTTCTAGCATTTTGTAATAAATTGAATATAATGAAATCCATTGCAGTGAATTTCTTGCTAGCAATCTGTTATATTTCCAAACTTTTGATGTTCAGCTCCACTCCATTTTGGTATCTTCCTTTTTATGTTAGTAAAGCAGATCCATTGCAATCACTATACTTATCATTCCAATGGTAACCCCTTTAAATTATTAATTAACCAATTTAAACTAATAAGGAAGATCCTTGCAAGTGTCCACTCTATTCCATCTATGTTCCTCGAACATGCCAATGAAAACACTGATTCATTCTTTGAAATCTGCTCCCTTCACCATATTTCCGTTGTTGATCAAATTGTTTTTTGATGCATATAGTAATGACAATATTCCTATACCCACCTGCCCCTGATAGTTGAAAGGGCTTAGGCATTTTCTAGGAACTACAAAATACCATGTTACATTACACTTTATAAATGTTCCAAGAATTTTTGTCCTTGCTCATTTCCCTTAACAAAATTTATAAAGTTTGACAGCATTTAAAAATATCGATGGGGTTCAATTATTTGAAACAAAGTTTTAGGTTCTAGAATTCCACATAAGGTATATTTAATGAGTTTTTTTCATCATTTTTTTATATTCTGGAGTACCCAAAAACGTGACATTTATGTTGGATTCGTTTTGAATCCAAATGAATCCATCTTCCCTAGAATAATTAGTCTCGGGGAAATCATAGACATCTCTGCATTGTCATGAATTTGTCATGGCTTAGACCTAGAAATGTCATTGGTTCTAACATAATTTATAAACTTTGCCATGCCCACAGTGCACAAAAGACAAGTAGAATCCCAAAATATATGGATCCTATGATCTAATCACTTCCAGAATTGTAAAACTCTTAGCCACTTCATAAAAGAAGAGTCTAACTGTTCTATGTGTTTACCCTTTTATAGGTATATTTTCTAGTCATTTACAATATGCTAGTTGTAGGATCCAAATACAAATCCATCATACTAAACCCATATTTTAAGCTGCAATTTGTACAACATATTTAGATTTAGTGTAATACAAAAAGATATTGATGGAGAAAATGATAATGGTATTTAATTATTCATGTCCATTTTCAAGACTCAAAACTAAAACTACATGCCTAGAATATCCATGAAATCTGCCCAGAGCATCCCTGAAATGACCAGCAAGTCCCCGAGTCCCTGATGAAGTTCTCAGCAGTTTGTGTACATTTACTAGGGCTCCCCAAGTGCTTGAAATGCCAGAACAGCGGGTAACTAGTTTTTTTTTAAGGGGGGGGGGCGCAGGGGGTAGGTCCCTGTTCAACATAATGATTAAGCTATTAATTCTTTCAATGAGTTCAGATGTCAACCAAAATTGTTTAGAGATTCTGGAACAACTCTTGTTGCTCAAGAAGATAAGCATCACTGTTAAACCATTTGTAAATAAGGGGTATCTCAACCAGCTTATGAGGATGCTCTTCTAGAACCATGTCTTCATCGAATGCGGTGACACAACTTCGTAGAGGAATTTCATATCTCCTTTCACTATTAGCTTCTGATATCTTCTTTCAATGCCTAACTTCAGACCCATGAGGAGGCCTTTTGTGACTTGTCTTTACCACATTTTTAAAATTTTTACTCAGGCATTGACAAAAAATATGTGTCCCTCCTCTCCTCCTTTAGGAATTTCCTCCACTCTCTAACTTTCCCCTTTGGTTCTTTGTCAAATTTTAACTTTACTCAACTTGCTGGGTGGTTTCAAATGAAATCCTTTCTGGTTTATGAGAACCAGATTTTTTCGACCCTTAAGCATAGATTGAAAACAGCTTTCCAAGCTCTTATTTTTTATGAGATCCCTTTCTGCCTTCTCCATGTGCCACATACCTTTGATATGTTCATGTCTTCTACAGTCTCTCTAATCACTGCTTTGATTTTTAGCTTCACTTGTTTCTCTAAATTAATCTGCCCTCCAAAGAACCTATGCTTATCATTGAAGATCTTAATGGATGCTCCTTGAAGATGCTTGACCTAATTCATTGCAGTTTATTTTTTTTAATAATATATGCTTTCCATTTTTCAAGATGCATCAGTAAAGATTTGTAGTCTCTTTATCCTTACATAAGTACACGAAAGTCTATTAACTTATGTTCTCATGTCCCATTTTTCCTTCTGTTGACTTTTCAAATAACCTTAGAATTTGGGAGAAGGCTTAACTAGCCTAATATTTTTGATAATGTAGATGTAATGTTGTTTGGAGAACATTAGTTTATAACATATCCAATTTTTTCTCATCTGGCCTGAAAAATTAACTGTTGTGATGTTTTTGTGAGTTGTAAATACAATGGAGCTCAGAATTGTTTGGAACATGTAACTACTCCTTATTTACGAGGGATTCTAATGGATTATTAGAGATTTGGTTCCACATTTCCTCTTTTTTTGGTTGTCCACGCTTAAAGTTTTTATATTCCTTTGAATATTTGGTCATCAGTGTAGGGCAATCTATGTTATGTGTGGAATTGCCTAATATATACAAGCATTGACAAATTAAAATGGTAATTTGTATGTCAACTACTTTATTGTAGATTGGCTTTTTCCTTAACTTTTTTGTTTAGGAGATAAGATAAGATTACAATAAGATAAAATGGGAGAAGGTAACAATTATTGATTGTCTTGAAGTTTCTTTGTTTATTCAACCATTGTACCTAAATGAATCTTTTAATTATGTTGAAATGGGACGAGACGAGATAGTTTGCATTTGGTGCATCTACATGCAGTTTATTGGGTCAAATCCTACAATATATTTTTGCACAGACAGATTTGTCTTTGTGGTCCTTTGATGACCACCTTGAATTTGCCTTGGAAACACCACAAATTGCTATTATTAGTGTTAAATATAGTTTTAGGGGATTGACTTAGTTGTGTCTCTCCATGAATGTCAATTGTTTTACTTTTGCTTAAACAACTCTGCTGAACTTATTGTTGTCTATTTTGTCCTTGCCTGACGACAAATTACTCTCTATCTCATATATTAAGGAAAAGAAATAAAATAACTAATGGTTATGTGTGTCTGTGTGAGAGAGAGAAAGAGTGTGTGTGTGATAGTCATTCATACTCTAACCCAAGAAATAACAAACAAGGATACAAATAATTATTGTTTTATCATTAAGGCTTTTACAGGAAGTGAACTTTGGGCCTTATTATGTTGGCATGCAAGTGTCAAGGCTCAAGTTGCATCAATTGAACAAGCAACTGCTGAAACTCCTAAAAAGGTTGAAGCCCCAGTGGTTGTTGTAACTGGAGCTTCGGGAGGAATTGACAAAGCCATTTCTCTGTCACTAGGTAGAGCAGGTTGTAATGTGCATACTTATATCATTGCCTACTTAATAGATGCAATTACAATGGTTGTTTGCACTCATTTATGATAAACTGTTTACAGATTTATTTATTAGAAAAGGAAGAGGGGACAAATGATGCAACAATTGACGTGATGCAACTTTCTCTCTTGTTGCTTTCGATGAATATAATGCATGAGGAATAAGGCGAGTTGTTTTTGCACTATTAGGAGATGCAATATTTTATTTTTGTAGATGTCCTCTGTTTAATACATGACCTTTTTTCATTGTGTATTCATACAAGTCATGTATGACATGACAAAGGAAATGCCTTGTAATTGTAAGAAGGGAAAAGCAACGCAGAGGGATTTAATGTAATACAGTTTATCATCTTGAACATCCACTAAGGTCAACGATAACACACGGTAACTAGTACCCTTCGAAGAAGTCCAAGAAAAGTGCAACAAAGAAAAGATGATAAGTTAGTTTAAAAGCCTACCATCCCGAATTTTAATGTCTTATGCAATAAATGATGCATTGCTAAAGGAAGAGAGAATAATTTAGTAATCTTCAAGATTAGTTTCAACAATGTTGTTTCATATGTTGGGTGTGTTATATTCTTTCCACATAGTTAACAGGGGGTTTTAGGGGTACCTGTAACCCCACTTTATGGGGTTCGGGGCGCTGGAAAATTTTGGTTTTGGACCCTATGTTAGGTTGGGCGGACCAACCTATGGTTTTGTGCATGATTTTCGCACATGTTTTTTGGACGCGATGGTTTGTGGTCCATGGTTTTGGATGCGATGGTTTTCGGTCCATGGTATTGGATGCTTCGACATGTATAAATATGTATTGTAACATTGAAAGGAACATAATGAAAAATCAGGCTGGTAGTCCTGGTTTTGGGATCCACGGGAAAATATCTATGTATATGTGTTTTATGTATTATGCTCTTGCATTGTTTATTTTCTGTGTTTTAGAATTTGTATGTAGGTAATTTCTGTATGGGGTTACAATCTACACCTGCATGCTTGCAATCATGAAGGAGATGAGATGTTCGTTTTTCATCTCATCCTTCTATGTGATGACTCAACAAGTGAATTATCGGAAGTGAATGTATAAAGCAAGAAATATTTTTTGAAATATTGGTTTTACAATACAGGTGCATCTGCTATTTCCTGCTTGATATGGGTGAATGCATTCTGTTCCTTCTTCCCCCTAGCTGTAGGCTGCATCGTTCTTGATCGTTTCTTGGATAGGTTTGACAATCTGCACATAAACTAAGATGAACTTCTAGAGGAAGTTTATCTTCCCCAAGAAGGAATACATAGATTTCTTGTTGAATGGCTAAGAAATTTGCGTGATAGTCTGAACCTAGTTCGGATCAACCTTGATCCCACTCTTGGCAATGATATACCCAAGGAGGTTCCCCTCAGAAACTGCAAATACGCTCTTCTTGGGATTCAAGGATATCTAGTATTTTCGACATCGATCAGATATATTCTTAAGATGGCATAGGTGGTCTAACCATTTTCTAGAAAAGACTATCACGTCATCAAGGTAGACCACTATGCTTTGTCTGATGAGCCCACGGAAGGCGATTTCCGTAGTGTGTTGAAACATTGTGCCTGTGTTTACCAACCCAAATGGCATTCTTCGGTAAGCGAACGTACAACAATTGGTACATAAAGTGATTTTAAGTCTATCAAGTTTCACCACCAGAACTTGGTTATATCCGAAAAATCCATCGAGGAGAGATAATATTTTAGCTCCATATACTGTTTTCAAGATTTTCTGCATAGACAGCACAGGGTAGTTGTCTTTGTCTGAGGCCCTATTAATATTTCATAAATCTATGCACAAGAAGATCTCCCCAGAATCCTTCCTTAGAGGAACTAAGTTTGAAACCCAAGTGGAATGATGAACCTTGTAAATGATCTGAGAATCCAACAACTTAGTCAATTCTTTCTGTATGAGGGGCTCAAGTGATGGATAAAATTTTCTGAGCTTTTGTTGAAATGACCTGACCCCTTATTTGATTGGAATGATGTTTTGGACTATTCACGTTTCATATGTTTTGAAGTCATCATATGTCCATTCGAATATATCATGGTACTGTCTGAACTAGTAGACAAAGGCTTCTCGCTCCTCTAGTGTGCAACACGTACTAAGATTTACGAACTTTGGATCCCTTTTTGTTCCCAAGTTAATATATTCATACGTAAGTGTGGAACTGTGGGTTTTGGTGTTCCTGGGCCCTTTGAAATGGTTTTGCAAATCATAGAGTTTCTCAAGTGAAATCACACCCTTGGGGATGGGTTTCCTTTGCTATCATTAGTTGTGTCTTATAGAAACTACTCATGCACATCTTCATCTATTGTTGCATCCTTGAAGACGTCAATGTTGGCCACAAAATGAAATATTTGTTCATCATCATAAAAAAAAACAAATTAGTGATGTTTTCAGGGACAAATGGCTTATACAAAATTTCAACAATAAATCTATCCCTAAGCAATGTCATCCTAGCAGCTGTATTTGCCAGAGCATCTGTAGCTACATTACAGATTCTTGGTACATTTATGATATTAAAAGCTTGGAAATTAGAGATAAGCCACCATACCTCTTGTCAGTAACTGTTAAGATGAGGTGAGACATAATGTATGGTCTTAAATACCTATCGTATTCCAACCTCTAAATCACCTACCATTTTCAGTATAACAATGTTGAGGTTGAGGCTTTGTGCAAAACCAAGACAAGTGCTTCATATTCAATAGTGTTGTTTGTGTCCTCTAACTCTAAGAGGCTTGAGACTAAATGTTTTATTTTCCTTGGGTCGATCAAAACAAACCCAGATCCAGATCCATCCTGTGTTTTAATTCCATCAAAATACAAGGTCCACAACTCATCTGTATAAGGACCACTTGTTGTGCTAGTATTGATAACACTACTGCTACTAGTATTACAAAGTACTGTACAAGTTTCATTTCCACTAGTTGGGCAAGGAAGGAGACCCAACTATGTATCTGGTGGGGTGGGGCTCAACTATGCAAGATAACACCCCAGTTGCATTTCCAAAAAGCAATTTCCAAACAGAATTTATGTGGAAGCCAAAAGTTCATTCTAACCATTGAAGGGTGTAACATTTTGTTTCATGTATCTCTATGAAAACACTCAAATATGGTTGTTTCTACCCTGGTACGAAAGCCATAAGTGTGACCAGTCTATAGCAGAATATCCTTGCAACTTGCTGGACCAGTCTCTACTGAGTAGTAAGCCATATGCTTCCGGGATGTCCACGATCACAATGTTGATGCACTGGTGAGCTCGTCCATCGGATTATAACTAGATGATCACATCCCAAACTTCACCCATGGTTGGTACACACGTTCAGTTGAGTTGGATGATCTGCGTGGTTGTACTTCTCCATTACGCATTGATCTGTTTAACAATGGAGAGTGGAATGACATTGACTAATGCGCCAGAGTCAACCAAACAATTGTGGACATTGAAGTTGAATATTTCGAATGATAAAAAAAATGGTGGGCATAGCGAGTTCACTTATTCCAATCGAAGCACATTGAGTACAAATGCGAGTGATACAGGAGACTTACTTGGTCCCTTAATGGAAGAGGCAACATTGTCTGTGGAGGTTTGCCTCGGTGCATGTAAAAGAATATCGCACTGACCCATGAGTTTGGTAAGATCGTACAGAGAGATGTTCACATGGGTCTTCTTCCTGTCTTCAATAATATTATAATTGAAGGTGGAAAGCCTCACTGAGTTGTCCTGGGGAAGAATTGTGTTTGTACTGTCTGGTGGAGTGTTTTCAAGTGAGCTGATCATGGATATATATTTTGTTGTAGCTACCTTCCCAAACTTACTTTGAGTTTTTTGTGTTGAGGATGCTAGTGGATCAACTTTTGTGATCATTTTTTTGAATTTCTCTTTCGGTATCTCAATCACAATAGGATCCCCTTGACTTCTCAAGTTTTATCGACCGTTCTATTTGTGGGGTTCCTTCCTGGTGGTTGTTTTCTTCTGGGTAGTGTTTAGACATTGATACATGTTAACCATGTGCCCAGAACTTGGAGCTTCATTAGATGCAACATCCTCTTCGTCATCTTCATTTGTTTATTGAACCTGCTCACTGGCACTAAAATAATCATTCATCCTTAAAGCCACGGATCCCATAACTCGATTCCAATCTACACAGGTCTTCTCTAAATGTCTTGCTTGGTGGAATTCATAGAAGCTATCCTTCCCAATTAGGTTTGTTTGGAACAAAACATTTGAACTCTGCGTAGATTTAACCGAGTGACTACTGCTGCTACCTGATGTCAAATTCTTTTTGTGTGCAAAACCAGAAGGTCTGCTGCTCATTGTTGTCTCAGTTGTTCGTTGCTTGAGTTCTGCTACTTCAATTGTCAATGACTTGAGGAGACAAGTAAGAGTCTCAATCTCAGTTGTTTCTTTTTCCTTTACCTTAAAGAAATCTGGGACCTCTTGCCCATGTCTTTGGATTCCTTCGATGGTTCGTCATCTACAATGACGCCAATTGTGTGCAAGTCTTTCTCCACATCAATTTCTGCTTGGAAATTTTTGGAAAGCGTTCATTTCATAGCTTGTTTGACAAACTGCGCAATGTTGGTCGATAGTGTAATCGTGTAGTAGTTGAATGTGATGGATTCGTGAGGTGTAGTGTCTATAGTGAACTTCTTCAGGATATGGTTAAACCTCTGGTTAAAGTCTTTCACTTTCTCTTTCGGCTCCATGTTAAGACTACCCAATTATTTCAACAACATGGCGGGGGTTTTGTCATCAACAAATTTCTCAAGGAAAAATTTCTTGAACATCCCCTAGTTCTTAATGGAGTTGAAAGGAAGGTTGTGCTACCATACAAATGCTCTTCCATCCAAGGTACATGGAAACATTCTACATGTAACGTCGTCATAACGTACCTCGAGTTTCTACAGATGTAGGTAGAACGTGGCTAGATGATCTTTTTCCTTCATTGCTCTGTCAGGGTCATACTTCGTTAACATATTCTCTGCGTGCCTTGGCATCTTGTGAAAGTCATCATGGAGTGCCAATGGTCCCTATGTCATCCATTCCATATTTTGATCAGCCATGTCGTCTTATTCTTCGTATTCCTCCTCTTCTTCTAAATCACATGGTTCAACCTCCAAATTTGTTGGTTCATCTCTGCCTCTACCTCCTCCGCTGCCCTCCCCGCCACTACCTTCGCTAGAACTTGAGCCCAAGAGTGTATTTTTAACTTCTTCTCCTTACAGGAAAATAGGAGGTTCCTCTTCATTCTCAACAACTTCTTCCAGCTCTTCAAGAGTGGTGAGGATTACTTATTCGACAGACAATACTACCACTCCTCTGGGTGTTGTCTTTTGCTTCCTCTATGAAGAGGGAAGATTGTGTACTCTTGGGATTAGTCCAACATCTTTGGAAAACTGACGGGTGATGGGATGAACAGAGTGAAGGTGATGATATGAAATTTCTTGTTCAGGCCTGGGAGGTGAGGAGTAACCAACTTTATAGTTGCACGTGGGAGAGAGGGAGTTCGTGTTACTGCCTTAACAAAATGATGGATACATGGGGTTGAGAGGACATTCAACCATAAACAATTGGTGGCCCTCCTTCTAGCACTAGAAATTTTGACGGTACTCGACTCGCCAACATTTAGAGAACTCCCTCGGTATGAAGTCCCAACTAGAACTCACAGCATTTGGTATAGGAGTCCCATCCGGTACGATGGTATGGTTTCCATTATCTTAGAGATTTTCCTTAGCCCTTGTTGTTCAACACATGAGAGTGTTATTCTTGTAACCTCAAGAAAGGGAAGTGAGTGTGCCTGGTGAGTGCATAATGTAACTTTGTTTCTAGGTTCTCTTGCTTTTAAAAGGGGGAGGTGAAGTGAGCTTCTTTATGAGAGGGAGTAGTCCCAACCCAGGAGTAAACACACATGAACAACAATAAGGGTTTGTCCAGTATCCAATGGAATAGTCCACAACAGATGAGGCAGTAGTGAAAACCAAAGTTCAAGGGAAAAAATGTACACTGTCTAGTGGAGTAATCCACGCAGGGGTGACGGTCTTTAAAACCAAGAAAACATAAAGATGGTCTGTCTAATGTTCAACGGAGTAGCCTACACGGATGAGAGAACAATGATAAATAATACAACACATCTTCAACAATATGAGTACTAAAATAACTGAAGTAGTTCAAATATCTTAGTACAAGTTAAGAAAACATGGATTACAAATGTTTAAATAATAGTCTTAAAAAAGAATACAAAAAATCCATGAAAATGTGTTAGCCTAATACAAGATTCTGAATTAAGAAAAAGATCCAAGACACATCTGTACACCATACATCACTAGTCCTAGTAGTGGGACATGGAAGCCACTCCTCACTCCTCAAAGAACAAACTACAAACTCTCAAGACTATGTGGGAGGAGCCAAGGTGAAACTTCCTTTTCTCATACAATGAGCAGGTATATATAACCAAGGGGAGTAGCTAATCCTTGTGACTCTTCGACTTCCCTCATGACTGTTTGAATTCCTATGAATTTTTCACTTTACATGACTCTTCAAATTCATCTGTGGGTCTCTTGGACTTCCACTTTACATTACATTGTTTACAACAAGTATAGCCCATAGTAGTGATGTGGCTAAGACAATTCATGAAACAACTCGACATGACATTGCTGACATGTACTAGCTGACTATGGTGTCCATGTCGAGTTTTTTTGTTGCTGAGTGATGGTATGCTCTCAGTGTAACATGTCTTCACCTCCACATGGAAAAGTGCATGGCGTCTTCAATGGTCTTGGTCTTTGCTTGATGGTGCATGTGTATGTGTCCCTTTCGCTCGCTTGCTCGATGTGCTTCGTGCATCCATTTGACTGCGAGCAATTCTTCTAACATGTGACTCTTCTTCATCCCATTCATCATTGCACCATGTTTCATCAATGCACCTATTCCTGCAATCACTCATGACGAGACGTCATTAAATCCAAAAATCTCCCTGTCTAACATGATGCATTGTTTTCCATTTTAGTGCAGGTGATCGAGAGAGGGACAAGGCACTGAAACTTCACAGAGCACAACATATGTTGGGATGTGAGGCTTCGGAGCACTATCGGTAAAAACTATGTAGCTATCACTGGGAGTTAGATTTGTGATATCCAAGACACCAGTGACAGTTATAGGGCAGAACCCAACTGGGAGGTAGAATTGCACATTTTCCGGAAGGTCAAGTGGGGTGTTGGGGAATTGCTAGGCCAATCTATGCAATTTTCAAGGGAAGCATTGGGCAAGTCATCCAGCTGGGATCTATGCAGTTTCTCTGGGGAAGATAGTGAGGGAAGCAGGAGGAATTGGCAAAAAAATGTGTGCAATTTTCCAGTGGAGGACAAGATCGGCCTATTGGTCAAACTTGCACAATCCTAGGAGATAGTCCGGGCCCAGACATAACTATGCAATTTATGGGCTGATTGTAGAGCAGAGAAGAAGGGATGGTGATCGCTAAATCTATGCATTTTTCTGAGTGAGAATAGAGTAGGCTAGCAAGGAAGCCTGCCTGTCATATATGAGTAGCTCTGGGCTGATTGCAGAGTGGGGAAGAAGTGTTGGTGATAGAAAAATCTATGTAATTCCTGATCTAATTATAGAGAAGGCCAACAAGGAAGCCTTTCTAGAAGATCTACGGAATTTCCCAGCGTAGTGCAGTGATAGGCTACAGATGCTTGTCCCACATGTCTGCACAGTTTATGTGGGTAGTGCAAGGCATTGAGACTAGACAAGTTCTACGTAATTTTGGAGATCAGTACATCCCTAGGTCACAACTCAAGTCATTTCTTCGGTTGACCAATGGAAGGCTTGATGGGATATCTTGCAGGAAGTGTAGATTAGATCAGGTTCCAAGACAACTTGTACGTAGTTCTAGCAGTTAGTTAGCTAGCTCATCTCTAGAATTGCATAGTGTAGGCTGCCCAAAGGACAACCTCAAGCTCTGCGCAGTTTTGGGTAGTAGTGAAAGGTCACTGAGATTGGGTTTGGTTGACAGAGGGTTGTTCGATCGATATATTTTCAGTAAAAGTGACTAAATGTGAAATCAAGTGTACTTGTGAATACACGATAATGTGATCACACACTTAGCACGACTTGACGACAAGACACCTCAAACCAACAAGACAACATGTGCTGAGTGAGTCAGACTCAAAGGTTAAGAGCAATAGTTTAAATATGTCTTCGAACGATCATGACGACACTTGTGTGACAGTGTTTACAACTTTTTATGTGAGTGCAACCAATGTCAACAAAGTGAAAACGACTCATACACACAAAGACAAACCTTCAAAAATGCCAGAACAAAATCGCAAGCGTGAAATAGTGATGAACATGCCAAAAGATGATTGGTGGTTGATCAAGCAAAAGGGTGTGAAGAATCAACAGGAGCTCATGGGATGAGCCAGAGTGTTTGTGACCATCAAGGGGAAAAAACCAAGGAAGGATCCGAAATTTGGATGTAGGCTAAAATTTTGGAGGGTGTTGTAGCCGCTACAACACAAACATAGCAAAAGGAATTTTTTCCCAATTCCTTTCCTTTACCATTTTACCTTGCTGCAATCGAAGCTTACTATGTACTGTCACATCACCTAACTGTCAAATATAAACACATAAACTATTACCTTGCCAGGGTAATACCAAGAATATTTCCTGCAACTGCTCAAACATGTCAACCACATGTTCCAACTATCAAGACAATCATATCTATCAACTTGAAAGAAACTTTTAGAAACAATCAATTCATAGCCGATAGTCAACTCATAGTCATTAGACATAATGCTACAACTTTCAACTATATTCAAGTACGTATCGACTGTATCAACACATATATGTTAGTACCATAATCCTAAAACAAAATCATTTGAACACATACTCATATCATTAAATTCATCAAACATTCAACCAACTTTCAACATACCATGTTAGAAAAATTAACTAGACAACATAGTCCAACAGTCAAGCACCAAATACATGACATAAGAAAAATTCTACCTTACTGTATGTTAGGGAGGCTATCTTGCTTGCACAATGAAGCTATATTAACATGATATAAATTCACAACATATCAATTCAAACACAAGTAAGATCATGCTGTCCATAACAATCACTAACTAACATGTTCACACCCTAACTCATAAAAAACTATAATTTATGTACATCAATCACTTATGTACGATCAATCTAAATTAGTGCCACACAATGCAACATGATAAGTCGACTCATACTTGAATTTCATAACCCTAACCATCTGCATAGGCTAATCCAACTTAGTGGGATATATATAACATCAAGGTATAATGCTATATCTCCAATCATCAAGCTAACTATTATTTAACAACAACAAGTTAATATGTAGCATACTCATTAAAAACATATAACATAACCATCAAGTTATCTAACATAAAACAACAATAGAAATCGATACAACCACAAGTTACCATCATTCTTGACTATCCGACTCATGTGCATATAACTACACTAATAAATTAACATCCATCATGAATGTAACCATAACATCAAAATACATGTACATAAACCTAATGTATATAAACCTAATGCATATAACAATCCTTGACTTACATACCTGCATGCCAAACATACAATACCTATATGACGATTTTCTCTTACTCCAAAGTCCAATGATGAAACCTCATTATGATGATTTGCATCTCATGCTCTATCTTAGTTTTGACAGTGTTGGACCCGCCAACATGTCTGAGGATCTCCTCGGTAACAAGTCCCAATTAGACCTCAAACTATTTTGTGTAGGAGTCCCAACAATGGGTCGTATGGTAATGCCTTGATCACGATTTCACACAGAGGCAAGTAAGATAACTCTATTGGTATCAAGGGTGTGATAGCTATAGTAATACAAGGAAGGTGCGTGAGAGGTTCTTACACACTGAGGGTGAGGTGAGTGCACCCCTTGGAAACCTGTAATAGTACTTGGCTTGGAAGGGAACACACAAGTGAAAATACATCACAGTTGGAAAGCAAGTTAGCGAGCAATCCAAAGTGATGGTTAAACCAACAACACATTTCAGAAAGATTCATACATACTTATACAAAATAGTCCATACATGCATGTGCAAGCAAACAAATACATATATCATTTAGAGTAAACCACATAGCATAGGATACAATACAACGTATGCATGAAACGTGTTGGCTCTATTATATTAAGAAGTGTAAGTTCCAGTCATACAATACATCCATGTCCAACCACTAGTTCCAATAGTGGAACATTATGGCCACAACCACTTGCTCCTCTAAAGAGATGTACTAGCTCTGCATAGTGGAGAAGCCAAGGCTCGTTACAATATTGTCTAAGCTCTCTCTAAGATAGTCTAATCGGAAGCTTGGCTAACCAAAAGCCTTTACAATGAGTTATGAGGTTCTATTTATAGCAAAGGGTGGGGTGACCCTTGAAATTCCCCTTTGTGACAGTTCATCTACCCTCATGACTCTTCATCTACTCTATGATTGTTACATCCAACAATCAACACTTGAACTTCCACTTGACAAGACGTTACATTACAATGCACATGTGCCCATGTGAGACAAAATGACTTGAGCAAGACATGAAAGACATCACTAACACTCGGTCTATTGTGGTGAGACTAACTTTTTGGCATGCTTGTGGTGGTCAAGGTGGTGAGATGATGCCAAGCTTGGTCATCCATGATGGTGTGCATGTGTTGCATGGTGACATCTTGCTGAAGCGAACTCTTGCCTCAACTCGTCCAATAGCATGTGCATGATATTTTTAGGTGCGGCTAAACCAACAACACACTGATGCATAATGTCTATGCTGATATTCAAGTGTGTGTTGGTGGTCATGCGCATCAACTTGTCGAAGCACATGTTCAGCTCTAGTCAGACTTGCTTCTTGTCTTCTCCTCAGTGAGTGTGCTGAATGGGTGGGATCGCATGCATGCACACAATGACATGCATGCTGCTACATTCCCTTACATGTGATTGGAAACACTACTCACCTTGCCTACTCCGTGCCAGTTATTGGGATGGATCCATAACTTGTACAAGCACAGTTTCATCCGTGAGTGCATGTTGCACCCCCTGCTGTACCTGTTCTTGCTACAACTCATTCTCTTGTCTGTGTAGCTCCTGTTCTTCCTGGAGTTGCTACTTGAGCACATCCAACTCCTTCTTTTGTTCCATTCTCTACCTTCACATGAGCTTCATGTCTTTCCATCACCTCATAGCCTGAGTCTCTAAAGTTTCTTTCACCACAAGTAGATCTACTTGAGCTTGCAACTTTGTTCCACCTCTATGTTTTCAACAATCTTCCTCTTGCATTCGTTGCATCTAGTATGATATCTTTAGTTGTTGTTCATGGTGCTGCTTGTTGTGATGTTGCTGCCATCATGTCTTGATGTCATTTTCTACAAACAATTTGATGTCTTCGTGGGTAGGCATCAGTGTGTTTTGAACGGTGTATTTGACTCTGCTCTCTTAGAAACCATTATGCCTATGCTGCAAAGAGGCAGATGAACACGTGTTATACCTGGAGACATGGCAATGCTCATGGCAAGAAATCTATCAGTCAAAATCCAAAATGAACTTGAGAACTGACTTGCAACATACCTGTGTGACTGATCATGAAGGTTGCGCAATTTCTTCCAGGAGGTCGGGAGACTGACTGCTAAGACTGCACAAGGCATAGCCTGAGCTGTCAGGAGGCTGACTGACTACTTGAAATATGCATTTCACAGTACATCCTAGCTATTGACTATTGGAATTACGCAATGCATAATCTCAGCTAGCAATGGTTGAAGAATCAGTGTCTGCATTGCACAATTTTTTAGGCTAGCAGTTACTATCCCTTAGAATTGCGCAATGCAATACTGGAGGAAAGTCACGGGCATAAATGAACATTTCCTGAGAGGAAGATAGAGCCTTCCCTTTTAGGATTGCGCAATGCTATGTTGGTGAGGTAGAGTCCGGGCCAAGGCTGCCCAGATCCGCCGATGGGCAACTGAAAGCGAATGTGAATGTGAATGCATGGCGATATTGAATGTAAGCATAAGTGAATGATCGTGCATGCAAATGGTGAATGACAGATTCATAAAATGGAACAACATGCATGTGGGGGAGGTGAGTCATCGAATCGGAGACCATTCGTGAAAAAAAATTTCATGCATGTGACAACAGTGAGATGTTAACGAAAGCTGAAACGATGCTAGTACAAGCTAGTATGTATCAAAACAACCGGAAACGCTCACTGAAATCAAGCATAAAACATTCATAAAAATCGAAACACAAAAAAGCCAAAAATGCAACACAAGACATGGAAGGCAGGCTTACCCCAAAAAACTGAGTTGAATGTGCCAATGACTCCTAGATGTGATGTGGAATGCTAGAGCTGCAAGGATGATGTGAGGAATGAGCTCTGCAACGTTCGGTTCATGAGTTTTGATAAAATAAAATATGTGATGCACATGCCACAAATCTAGGAAGAGTGACACTTGGTGGGAGGCTTCTGAAATGATCCTTGCATGCAACCTCCAGCTGCTAAAACTAGATCCTTGAATCAAGGGATGTCTTTGTATGCTACCTTGGGAGAAGTAGCCCATGCATGCAGATCGGTTTTTCTTAGTCCTGGGGGCAACAGGTCAACTCAACTACACATCCCAGATTTTTCTCAACTGATGGGAGAAAATTCACATTTCTGGAAGGGAGCTGGGCTAGCTACCTAGGATATTTGCGCAATTACTGGGTAGAGCAGCTGACTGCTACCCAGGATTTCACAATTTCTGGGCTGGGCAACCCTGCTTGGAAGAATTGTACAATTTTATGGATGAAGCCTAACTTGTAGAATTGCACAATTCTGGAGCGGAGTAGGCTACTAGACTGAATTGCGCAATTTATGGAGGGAAGGCTAGTTTCCCTCCAAAATTGCGCAATTTCTTGACGGAGCTGCGCAGCCTATAGCTAAAGAAAGTCTGGAGAAATAACCTGTTAGGGGAATGCACCAACCTCTAATAGACAGGCTGCCTTTCTGTAAGAAAATCACTGAAGCTTGTGTACTTAACAAAGCAAGACATGTTGTTGTACAGTTTGGTAGGGAGCTCACAAAAATGAAGCTAAGGCAAAATTTTGGAGGGTGGTTATATCCGCTACAACACTTGGCGACACACTGGTAGAACTCCAGCTCTCTGAATGGACCTTGTTCATGGAAAACAAGTCTAACACCTCTGGAAGTATTGTCGAGTTCTTAGTTCATCTTGGTTTCATGCTAGCCTGATTGTAAGATGTAGAATCTGCCAAACCCTTAGGCGATTGACACACATTCCAACCCAAGGCAACAAAATTGTTTCGATTAGGGTTGAGGGTTATATTGGTGCACAAGAAATATAATTGTCAGAGTCTTAGTTTCATCTCTAGTGTTTCTTCGCTACTAACAGGCCTGGAAAATACCTCGATGGAGTCACACAATAACACATGCATCGCTCCGCTGCTAGTGAGCTTGGTCAGTACCCCAGCGGAGTTGCTTGCATCACCTCTCTATGTAGGAAGCCTTTCTCTTCTTTCGCATTATTCATTTTTCATTTTTTCAAACTTTTCTCACTTTTTCATCTTTTTCATTTTTCATCTTCATAACTATGCATAACACTTATTCATTTCATAGGCGGAAGAGGGATCCCGACTTATTGAGAGCAAAAGAGGTTGTTCCTTTAGAGAAGTAGTTTATATATGCCTTTGACATGCTTGTTAATGTTTTCCCCTTCAACTTAGTCTACTTGATTGAGCTGACAAGGATTAACCCAAAAACAAATGACTAGAGTAGGTGATACTAGTTAGCTTGCAAGAGTTGTGTTTTCACCAAGGTTCACCTCGAATACTATGTATTTTCCTTCGATGTATCATGGACTAAAGATAACAAGTTCTTCATATAGAGGCAGGATGACAAATAACCAAGTAGTGATAGTTGTACAAGGCCTCTTGTACTTTACCCAGCTTTCTTCAAGAGTCATATATGGTTTTATGTGAAACTAACCTATGAAGAAAACAAGCGAACAAACAACAAAGCAAAGCAAAAGAAGACGAAGAAGTGAAAGAAAAGTGAGTAATAAAACAAGAAAGTATAAAAACAAACAAACCAAACAAGTAAGCACACAAGCATGCAAGCAAACCAACTGAAAGAAAACACTACTCCTATTCCTAAGCTAACAGTGCATGGGCCTGATCACATGAAGTGATATTTCCAATGCAGCCATTGGCACATTGGTTGATCCATGTTGGTGAAGGCTTGGTCCGTGAGCAACCCAGTTGTGAAGATCAGTAAGTAATAAAGATATAATAATGAAGACAAACACACTTCATGTTTAAAAGTGTCCAGAGGACATGACTGAGTGCAAGTGCATGATGAGTAGTCCATGGACTTATCATGGTGATGTGTGACATTGTGTGTAGCTTTGAAGCATATGCACACTCTTGACTGTGATATGAAAGCAAACAAAAGAAACAAAGGAAACTTGCATCGTGCACGCGTGCCTGCAATGTATGATTCCTCCAAGGCATGAGTGATAGGATCGTGGAGTACAAGTGGAGGAAGCATGATCTATGTGTGAGATTGATCTTCAATGCATACAGATGAGAGATGAGGAGGCTTGGGTGATTGAAAAATTTCCTGATCGGATGTGAAACTAATCCCAAGAGAGCGAGGGCCTGACATAACCATCACCTCAGGCTGAAGTGCCTCAATAGTCTTAGGTGTTTTGACTTCATCATCAAATAGATCATCATAAACTGGTGGCTTCGAAAAATCGAATGCAATAGAATCATGTTCATGATCGAATATGGGAGTAAATGGATCACGATAGCCACGATTAGAAAAATTAGTGTTTTCATCGAAATCCTCATGATCTAATGAATCAAACAGAGGGGTAGATGAGAAGTAAACAAATTCATCCTCTGT
>APFE031248429.1:761-14809 GCA_000404065.3 Pinus taeda
CAAATGGCAAATTCAAATTTTGGAACGCAGGCTCGCTTGCAATCAGGTTCTTTTAAAGAAGAAACTCGGGCTCCTTTGCAATTTAACAGTCTTATCATACAAACGGGTCAGTTCATGCATCATTAACAAGCATCATAACATTACCATGCATTATAAAACCGTTTGAATGATTTTTATGTGCGTGGCTATGAACCTATTGGTGGAATGATGGCTCATAATTGCTTGGAAAGGACGCCAATTGACAATAAACGAACGGACATAATGACTCATCCCCCCAGAGATGACATTTCAAGAATCTGTGCTACAAAATCCCCGAATCCGCAATTTCGTAGCGCAGATAGTTATAAATTAACAAAATGCGCTATGAAATTGCTGGTTACTGGCACGGTGTGAAAAAGCTAAAACATCATTGCGCTGCAAAATCAGCCAATAAAACTTCGTTGTGGAAATGCAAAAAGGACCAGTGACATAAACAAGATAAGACATGCCTTATACAATCATGATGGAGGATGACTAACGGTATTTGAAAATGATTCACATCAATATCTTTCTAAAACATGATCCCTAAGTAACAAACATAGGACAAAAACCATTTGACACCCATTTTTGACAATGAAATTTTTTGGACAACATTATGTACATGTGACTGCAGTTCTAGGTGATAACACGTTCCTCAGTGGAGCCTTTGATTGAAATTGAAGTGGAGTCGTTAGGTGGATGTCTGGACTCTGATGTGCCTGATCTCTATCCACCGCCAAAGATCAGAACTAAACATGACAAGCTTTCAAAAATAGGAGCACTTCTTCCATTGGGGTTCAAAGATGAACCGTGTGTTTGAATCCCCAATGGTGTGCGCAGATACAGGTCGACCGAAGCTTTTACAAGTCAGTTTCTTCCACTGTAGAGCTGCAGATTGATTGCATTGATTTATCTGAGGAGTTCCCCAGTGGAGTCGCCATTATGTTATCACTCAGGTTGTCCCTAGGCTCCTAGTAGGGATACGGCTGAGGTAACCACAAACAAATCTTCTAATTGTAGGTTCTAGCCCACTTGCAATCGGAGAGGGCTCTCTCCTTAAGACTCAACCTTAGTTGATCTGGATTCAACCTTAGTTGGTGATTTTAGGCTAGCTTTCTGATTTCAAGGGAATGCTGACTGTGATTGGAAGGAAGGTAGGATTCTCAAGTAAAGAGGCACAGTAAGGTGTGATAAGTTTTGAACCATTGGGCATGGAGTCACAGATTGAGGCATACGAGCGTTTTCTTGGTCACAAGGGGATACGGAATGGGATAGCCACGCAGGATACAATATTGAGGCTGCTGAAAGTATGGAGTGAATATCAGGGATGAAAGGAAAAAGAGAATCATTTCATCATGCTGACCAAGGGGAGAAGTGGATGAGTGGGATCCCAGAGCAGTTAAGAATTCCAAAGACATGCACTCATACACGAAAGAAATAGGGTAAACTAGAGCAGTTAAGAATTCTAGCCCATAACTGTTTCGGCAGAAAACATCAAAAAGTGCAGAAATTGAACTTAAGGTGTATTTAAACAAATCTTAAGCTATTCTTTTTTCCTTCAGCTTAGAAAGGCGGAAAGATGATAGAACATAAAATAAACAGGGAAGAAGAACACTTATTGGGTCATGCAGAGACACAGGAATTCCGTAATTATTCCTTGGCCAAGAGAAAACAACAAGTTGTTTCGCAATCCATGCTTCCAACAATCTTTGATTATGAAATATGATAGTTACAGTGCGAGTCTTCACTCAGAGAAATTGCCGGAAAGAAAACTGACCAACAACTACTACTACCAACCAACCAACCCTTTACAATGTCGTTTCGGGTGGTATTTATAAACAAAATATCAAGAAAACATCATTACAGGTGACCTTGACAGGTCGACTTAGAACTCTTCAAAAATCTAAATGCTGCTGGAAATAAATGCAAGTAAATCTTTTTGGCTGCGCTGGGGGCAGCTGAATCAGAATAGGTGAGGAGGTGGCCCTTGGGGACGAGATGCGGTGCTACTGAAGTGAATGTACTTTGGGACTGCAGTTCGGCTTTTGTGTGAATTGAATGTGAAATTATTATGATTTGAGAGCTTCAAGTGATTTTGCTCTCCTCCTATTGATCTACTGGAAGATATTCAAATTTCTCTTGATTTGGGCCACTAAGATATTCTCTGATACACTTTGCCGCTACATTGATGATTTCTTATGTCGACTGATACCCTTTGACACACTTGGAGCCTGCTGATTTGATCTGATACACTTTAAACTCTGTGAATGATCTTCTGCTGTCTTCAAAACCGGATCCTTTGGCACGTTTGGGCAATTTTCGGGCTTTTTTGCCGCGCAGTGGGCTCGGCAATCAGAAGATTCCCTGAAGATTCCTCGAAATGGCCTATTTCCTGTAGCGATGCATGAATAGGACTTCGCGCTATTCGCGGATTGAAAACTGCCTCTGTTTCTTGATCTGGAGCTCCGAAGTGTGACTTTTCTCCTTGCGCGAAGTTTTTTCGGCTTTTCTGGCTGCTGATGTAAGAACTGCATCAGCTATATGGCGGGTGACGTCATCAGTGGGTCCTTGGTACAATGCGATGTGGCAAGGTACTGGATGAACTGTTGGTGAAGAGGTTCCGATGCGATATCGCGATATCGCGTCGGCAGGGAAGAGGGGGATCATTGGGTTGGGCATTTTGGGCTTGCGACTTCCAATATGCGATATCGCGATATCGCATCGGCGAAGAGGAAAGGTGAACGGGTTGCACACTCGGCGTTTGTGAGCGCCGATCGCCGATTTCGCAATGTTGCATCGGTGGGGAATGGATGGTCATTGTCTTGCATGAATGTGAGATGGTGAATTTGCGATGCGAAAATGACTTTGAAAAAGGTAAGTAAGTGGGTGTGAAGGGCTTTTGAAGTTTCGGAATGGGTCCGATTACTTCGAGGGAGTTTTATACTTAGGAAGGAGTCCAAAGTATGTGCAAGGTGGTTTCGGAGGATTGGTTCTTGCTTAGTTTCTGTTAAACTAAACAATTCCCAGGACTTGCTATGGTTATTTTTCAACCAGGGGAAGGGATATTACATAGGGGAATTTACTTAATATTACTACGGGGACAGGAAACATAGGGAGCTACATAATAATGTTAGTGGTTAGTGTGGAGATGGTAAGAAAGCGCTAAATTTTAGGAGAAATTAGGTTGTTGCAGGGGGTAGGACCATACTTCAGGAGAAGATATGGAACAGCTTTGAGTAAAGCAGATCTTTACTCAACCAGAGTGATGAAGATGATGAACTTAAGAGGTGTCAAGCAGATCTTGACCCCTTTTGGGATGTTAGTTAGTGATCAGGGAAAAGCAGAGAAGGGGAGTTAGTTATACCTCATTTGATCCTTTTTGCTTACAAAACTTTGTTGATTATGTTCTGCATGATGATACCTGCAAACTTGGAACTTGTCAGCAATTCAACAGCCTCAGAACTACCTACCTAGCCTACTTCCCTAGCATTTTTTCTTCTTTTGCTTGGGGTGCACTTAGGCTTGCAAACCCAACATACATTTTCTTTTGATGTTTTCCTATCTACGTACTACCCTTATTTCTTCCAGAGCCCAGATTAAACTGTTGGACTCTTCTTTTTCTCCACCTATCTAAGAGTCTGCCAAGATTAAATTGTTTGGATAGACTTACAATCTCTATATTCTAAAACATGAAATTTAAACCTAAGGAGACCAAGATTAAACTATTTGGACCTCCCTTTAGCTAACAGTAGCGATACCAGGAAAACTTTACAAAATTTGAAGGCAATTGAATGAATCTTGAAGTAGCCTTTTTCATGTGGAGACTGTTTGAGCAAATATGGAGCATTGCAGCAAGAAAAGTACGGCATATTTGGCCTGTGAAATGCCAATCATGAAAAATGAATACTTGCTGCAGCAGGAGCTAACACAACCCCTCATTTTATTAAACGTGTTATTCTTTATGATTTTGCTTGCAAACAATATTATGCAACAATCTTAACTTAACCTAATGAACAACAAATTGAAGCTCCAATTTCATTCTTTAGTTCAAATCTATAGGGAGATGAGCTCAATTACTCAAAGGTTAAGAAGCAAGATTTTGTAGTCTTTAAATCTGTAAAGCATTTCAAGGCTTTCCTCCTGACGACACGGACTAAAGTAATTGTTCATTTCCCTACTATTAGGAAATTACTTATTCAGAAACAATTAGGAGAGAAAAGAGCCAACTAGATTACCACATTCCAGGAATATGACCTTGATATTAAACCAGCTAAAATTGTTAGAGGACAATGTTTTTGCCGGTTGATTACTGGAGCTAATGACAACTCAGTTAATGAAGATTCAGATAATAATGTTAGATCATAGACGTATTTCCCATTGACATTGAATCCCAATATGTTGATCTCATTTTCTATTTAAAAAATGGTTATGATCTGTTAGAACTCACTTACAAGAAGGAAAGCGCTCTCAGACTAAAGGCTAATCAATATTAGCTTGTTAATGATATCTTATTTAGAATCAATTATGATTATGTTTTGTTAAGATGTTTAGAAAATTTTGAAGCTAAAAAGGTATTGCAGGAGTTATATGATTGACCAAATGGAGGACACTATGGTGGAGACATAATTTCTCACAAAATCCTACATGCATGTTATTATTGATCACCTTTATTTAGGGACACTCATGCTTATGTTATAAAGTGTAAAGCCTGGAAAACTATTGCTGGAAGACAAAAGAAGTAACCTTACATTTACAAACAGTTAACATTGAACAACCTTTTGAATAATGGAGGCTGGACATAATAGGTGAGATTGTTCTTAACTCTTCCAAGCAACATAAATACATCTTGACAGCTACTGATTACTTCACAAAGTGGGTGTAACCTATACCCTTGAAGGTGGCCAATTCTGAGAACATTATTGAATTCATTGATTAACTTATTATTACCAGGTTTAGCCTTCATTATGCTTTAATTTTGGATAATGCATCATATTTTATAAGTGACACCATTAATGAATTTTCCCTTAGAAAAGGTCTTAAATTGAAGTATTCTGCAAATTATTATCCACAAGGAAATGGCTTAGTAGAATCTACTAACAAAAACCTTATTAGAATAATCAAATGGACCATTTGACCAAAATAAAAAAAATGGCATAAGGCTCTAGTCTTTGCATTATAGGCTGATAGAATTATCTAGAAGGCCTCTATAGGAACTTCTCCTTTTCAATTAGTATATGGTAAAGAAGATATTTTACCACCTAATCTAGCTATACCATCACTAGCCCTAGTGTAGTCAATTTAAAAAAACATTCCTCTTCTCTTCAACTAAGAATGTCTCAAATCCTTAAACTAGAGTAAGAAAGAGATAAAGCTAGACAAGTCCATTTCCATCGCCAAAAATTGGTTAAGTCTAGATTTGATACAAGTTCAGTTCAAAATAAAAATTTTGAAATCGGTGATCTAGTTCTGAAATGGGACAAAGCCCATGAGGAGAAAGGAAAACATTAAAATCTCCAAAGACCATGGCTAGGCCCATTTCAAATTGTTCATAAACTAGGCCCATAAACTTTTATTCTACATGATCTATAAGGTAAGAGGGATGATCTTCCTATTAGTGGGCTATTTTTAAAGAAATAGTTTAATTAAGGATACCTATCCTTTTGAAAATATGTAAATAATAATATGTATAATATACCAGTGTATATTAGGGTCTCTCATCACTAAAATGAGATTTGATTGATTAAGCGAGAGATGTTTAGAAGGTAAAGCATAAAGTTGAGATTTAGTTTTGAAAATTATAACAAAACTCTGAAATCTATATATCCATTAGATTGTGAATGTTTCGTACCTTGAAATAATTATAAAATTTAGTTATCCCTTGATTGACCATGCAAAAGGTTTTCCTTAAAAAAAGTAAAGGCTATTATGAAGTTTTAGCATCTTTTGACTTCAATTTTCATCCATTACTCTTAAGGAGTGAATATGCATCTCGATCAACTCATTTTAATTCTTTTTAGAGTATAATTCAAAAACTATATAAAAGTTGAAAGATAAGAGGTCTCATCATGAGACGATTTACCATGATCATGGAAAACCAATGATACTGACATTATCAAATTGGCCACCAAACTAGGATAATTGCTTAATGTTATATAACCTTAAGACAAGAGGTCTCATCATGAGCTGATTTGCTCAGCATCATTATAACCCATGAATGAAATTGTCAAAATATGGTCACCAAACCAAGGTAATGACTTTCAAGCTAAATTTAAAACAAAATTCTAAAATAAAAAGATTAAAGACACCTAAATTTTTTACTATAAATGGATGGGATACTAGTGTATCTGTGGTTAAATGGTAACTCTGTCGAGGCTATGGATGCCTTCTAGCAGCGGTGGATCTTCCAGTGACAAATAGGTCTATCTTAAAAAGCTAAGTTTCTATAGTTTTTAACATTTTATTTATAACTGATTAAATGACAAACAAGGATAACAAAGGCTTTATTTTTTTGCTGAAGCAAGAGTCAGACCTTCTATTAACTTGAGACTGAAAATATGTTACATAAGTTACAATAGGAATTAAGAGGAAGCAATTCCTTCCACAAAGGGAAGAATTAAATCTGCCCTTAGTACCCATACAAAATTTGATGCCCTATCAAAACATTAAACGGACTTGAGGAAGGAAACATAAATTGTATCCAAGAGATTTTGGGTTCGCTGAGATTTCGTGAATTGGGACACACTAACTTGCTCGACAACCTATAGCCGTCAATCTACTCCCTCATGATCAAATGGAAAGGGGCCATATCGCATGGAGGATAAGCTTGAGGTATACCCATGCGATGAGGGGGATATTCACTCTCCACCCGAATCCACATGCTGATAATTGAGTGGCATCACGTGCTGTTCATAGATACAACTTTTGGTATCGAGGGCATCCAAAAATGGTAGTTTACTGTAAGTTGTTTTGAATTTTTCCCAGACCCACCAACCTGCTCATTGGCCTATAGCCTTTGATTTGCCTTTGCATGATCCCACAGGATACCCGCCCGATAAGGGTGGTAATCCCTCTCCTCATAGAACCATGTGATGTATAGTGAGTGGCTTTGTTTGCTGTTCTCAAAGGCCATTTCAGGTTTTGAGGGTGCTCGGGGACCTAGAAACCACTCTGACCCACTATGGAGCCAAGCCACTGTGACTCTGTGCCTACTGCCCTCCTTACTTCTGAGCCATCCATTGGGACTGAATGTTACCATGTGTCTAGTTACCCATTCTTTGGCCCAACTTCCATTGTGACCAATGCAAAGGCAAACCATGCTGATCTCATTTGAGACTCGCAAGTTTCCAAACACTGTGTATCTTTCTAACATGCTCTGAATCTTCAATGGTGAAAAGTGATAGTCAATTGCCCTGTCTGTTCTAGTATTGATCCATGTTTGTGAGCACCCAAGATGTACAACCTTCCTGCATTTGGTTATCTGGTACCTCCTCCCACCTACAACACATGTTATCTTGTTTGCATCTTACCCCTTCATTGGCTAGCAAGCCCATTACACTTTTGGCTTACCTGCTAACATGCATGAAACTGAGAGTTCTTAGAATTCTTAGGTGTGATTGAATTCTATGAAAAACCCGTAGAAGCCTCCAATGGCTTGAGATTTTATCTGGAGCTATTCCTGTGCCTAGTCGCTTGACCGAATTGATTAGTAACTCCGAGTCAGCCAAGATAATAACATTGTGTGTATTGTGAGCTATTAGAATCTCCAAGCATTGCTCCATAGCCATGAGTTTAGCCATATTATTGGTTTCTTTTCCTAGATGACTGTGAAAGATGACTTTTATGTTGCCCTCCTCATCTCTTATCACTCCTCCATAAGCAGCATCTCCAGGGTTACCTTTTGAGGCTCCATCTATGTTGAATTTAAAAAAACCTTGTGAAGGGGGTTTCCTGAAAGCCTTTCCCTCTGAATTATGCTTTGTGGCATGATTTAGACTCTGAGGGATATGTGTCTGAAGTTCCAACCTTTCCAGAATGCGAGCCTCTCTATGGCCAGTGTGATTTCCTGTAGTACAACCACTAAGGGTGTTGACCATCTCCTTGAGATGTTTTAGGATTAGGACAATGATGCTTCTAACTGGGCCATTTTTTTCTTTGAAAATCCTATTGTTGTGCTCTTTCCATACATTCTAGATCAAGAACCTTGGAAACAGAGCCTAGGCTATGTTGATTGTCTCATTGTCTGAGAAATCTCTTCTCCAATTTTTCAACATAATCGTTACATTATTTCCATTCCTATCTGTTTGCTTGAAGACATATGCTATCCAGTCCCATAGGGTTGATGTGTAGGAGTAGAGGTTTAGAAGATGATTTGTAGTTTCCTCCTACTGGCCACATAGGTGACATCTTGAGGGGCTAGCAAAACCTCTCTTTCTTATACTCTCCCAAGTTAGAATCTTATCTTGTTGAACTAGCCACCCGCATAGTTTGATCTTCATCCAATGTGGGTTATTCCATAGGTGTTACACAAAAATATCGTCACCTTGATTATTTGCAGTCGGTATGGGTCTATCACCACCTATGCCAGCTTCCTAAGCAAGTCTCAAACCTCAGCTCTTCAAAACAAGCTTTAGAAATGAGAGAAAGACATCAAAAAAGCAATGTAACTCTGGTTCCACACTTTCTCTCACTTTTTCCTGTGGGCCCGTACGTTTTGTTCAGGATATCTGCGTACTTATATGCTCTGTATGTAAAGGGGAGGGTTCACACCCATGTGAAAGTTAAAAGGTGCAATTTTTATCTTAAAAAACTCACTTTGGGTTAATTCTAGAGTTTTCTAGAAGGATTTGTTACGTGGATTGTTTGCTCCAAGCGGTTCATGCATCCCATTAGAGGAGGAACTAATCCCTTTTTAAGAGGAGCTATCCCTTTGAAGGAGGATTCTATCCCTTTGAAGGAGGACCTGGTAACTGATCTCCATTGCACTATAAATTGAGGCATTGGGTAAGTGGCTTGGGAGGTTAAAAGCTGAACTTTTGAGGGTAAATGCTAGTGAAATCAAGACTTCCTATTTGAGATTAAGAGGAGAGATCACATACCTTTTTGGCTTCATTGGGGAGTGAGTGAAGCTTGTCAAAGTAGAGGAGACTTCTTGTTGGACCCTGGGAGGAGCTTGTACAGTGTCAAGGCAAAGGTTGTAAGGTTCTTCTCCTTTTGAATTAATACAATCAAGCAAATTTTTCTCAACAAGTATCTCATGTTATTTGTTTCATGGACTCCTTGACTTTCATGTTAAATATGTTTGATAATACTGGTTATTCAGGTGTTATTTAATCGTTTGCCTTGTTTGTGTTTGTAGGTTTGTGACAAAAGAACTTACTTGGATTAAAGGAGCGAAGGCATCTCCAAACTTGCGTTGGACATGAGGTAGGCCTTAAACACATTTGTTTTCCATTACTTATAAAGCACATTTAGAGAAATATAGTGTCTGGTTGGTTTGTTTGTCATTAAGTCTTCATTAGATTCTAGGAAGGTCTATCTTGTTCTCAAGATCGACTCATTCCGCGTGACATAGAGCTGATCACCTCGTCCATTTACGAGCAATCTTCATGAGGTGTAGGCATTATTGAATTCGATTGAATCCTCACAAGTGCGTGTTTTGCATTGAAACGGGTCGATTAATGGGTTTTGTAGTTTCGAAAGCCAGCATTTGTGTCGATCCTTCGAAGGTCGAAGCTATCATCAAATTGCCTCCTCCTTTGCATCTTTGCCAACTCCAAAGTTTGCAAGGGAAAGCAAACTTCTTGCGTCGATTTATCCCTAACTACGCCGAGATTACAAAGGGTTTTACCCGGTTGTTGAAACAAAATGCTTCATTCTTTTGGGATGAGATAGCTGAGAAATCTTTCGATGCTTTAAAACATGCGTTGACCCATGCACGCTGTTACATCCTCCCAACTACAACCAGAACTACTACTTGTATCTCGCCGCTTCCTATTCCACCATTGGAATGGTGTTAGTTCAGGAAGATGAATTCGGTATGGAGCATGTGATATATCACCTTAGTCGCACGTTAAATCCAACTGAGCTAAAATACTCACATGTGGAGAAATTGGCATTGGCGGCTGTTCAAGCTGTCCAACGATTTCGTCATTACATTTTATTATGCAAAACTAAGGTCATTTGTGATTGCAACCCCATGATCTATATTTTGACCAAACAGTTGCTGGGGGGAAAGTACTCCAAATGGATTGTCATCTTGCAGGAGTTTGACTTGGAATTTGAAAAGTCCAAGTCAAAGAAATTTTTAGTTTTTGCGGAACTTATGTGTGACTTCTCTTGTGTTGATACAGAAACTGTGGCGGAGGAGCCCATTGCAAACGAATCCTTGTTTCTGATCAGCACTTTAGATCCGTGGTATGGAGATATCATCACTTATCTCCAAACCCAAACCTTTCGGCTCGATCTTTCACGATCCGACTGTCGGAAATTCTGATTCCAATCCCAGCAATTCAAAATTATTGGAGATACTCTTTATCGTCTGGGGGCAGACTCTATTTTCCGACGTTGTTTGACTCATGAGGAAGCCAAAAGTGTCTTAAATGACTGTCACTCTGGAGTGTGTGGCGGTCATATGTCTGGGTATGCCACTGCCCAAAAGATATTATGCACTGGCTATTTCTGGCCGTCTTTTTCTAAAGATTGCATTACTGCGGTCCGAAAATGCCACAATTATCAAATTTTTGATCAAAAGATGCGCACTCCACCTGCTCCTCTTCACCCTATAATTGTCATTGGTGCTTTTGCGAAATGGGGTATCTATTATATTACATGTAACCCTCACTCAGCCGGGGGGCATGCGTACATTATCCTTGCGGTATATTATTTTATTAAGAGGGCCGAGGCGATGCCTACATTTGAGGCAGACAACAAAACAACTGCAATTTTCGTATTCAATCATATAATTGCTAGGTTTGGTGTTCCAAAAGCGATTATCACTGACCATGGGTGTCATTTTTGAAACGTTATGATGACAGAACCTACAGACCAACTTGGCTTGCGTCACGACAGTTCAACTCCTTATTATCCACAAGCTAATGGTCTGGTTGAATCCATCAACAAAGTCTTAGTCATCATGATCCGACAAATCATTGGGATTCATTGGTCGAACTGGAACAACATGTTATTTTCAGCACTGTGGGCATACCGAACCTCAGTCAAAACATCAACATGGTTCACTCCTTTCCAACTAGTTTATGGTTTGGAAGTTGTGTTACCTATTGAGTGTGAAATCCTGTCATTGCGAATGGCCATCGAATTGCTTCCAGCTACTTCCGAAGAGGAAAAACATTTATTATACTTAGCTCAACTAGATGAGAATCGCCGCGATGCTACATTAGCGATCGAATCTCATGCCAAATGTATTAAGGCTCAGTATGATCGAAATGTAACCCCTTGAATTTTTTCGGAAGGAGATTGAGTCCTTTTGTACGATCAAGAGAATGATAAATTAGGCGCTGGAAAGTTCGTGCCTATGTGGCATGGTCCTTTTGTTGTCAAGCAAAAGCTAGTGAAAGGGGCCTATGAATTGGTAGTCTTTGACGGGGTCTCTTTAGGTAAACCCAGAAATGGTCTTTACTTGAAGAGATATTATGCTTAAAGCGAGCGTGGAGATTTTTTAGTTAGGATAGTTTTTCTTCTAGGTGGTGTGTCTTAGATTAAAACTGTGCTTAGCTTAGAGATTGAGTTTTCTATCGTTATTCCTGCTTATCTTGGTTTTACATTTGATGTCACAGATGTCGACGTCTCTTCAAGCATATATTGGTTTCGCTGATGGCACTTGTCGTAGTACATGGAATATTTCTTCCGCAACTTGGGTTATCTATTCGCCCTCTGACGAGTTGGTATCTATGCATGGGGTAAGCTTCAGTCAAACAACAAACAACATTGCAGAGTATAGTGCAGTGGTGGAGTTATTATCTGAATCTATTTCATTTGGGATTCAGAGTTTGATAATGAGGTTAGATTCTCAACTCGTTGTATTACAGCTTAATAGAATATATGCCATTAGAAATCCAGTTTTATTAAGATTATTTTTGAGAGTGCGTCTCTTGGAACGTGAACTTGACTATATTGAATATCAGCATATTCCAAGATCTTTAAATACATTAGCAGATGCAATTTCTTCTCAAATGTTAAGTAGACATGTGCGATAATCATACAAGTAAATTTAAAAACATTCGCATAACATGTTTAACAAGACAAGCCAGTAATGACGTAACAAAAGAGTGTGTCAAAAAAAACACTCCTCGATCCATACGGTTGAAAAAACCCTTATGATCGGGAAAAAAATGATAGTACAAAAAGCAAAAATGTCATATGTGACTACAATAAGCGATTCATCCATCACTTGTGATGATCTCGATACGAAACCACTTACACGGCCACCTCTACAAAGGAACCTGGCCTAAAAGTCTGGGGACTCATCACATAGCGCTGAAGCGTGTCGATTAGGATGTGCCTATGCTTAGTCTCGGGAATGTCCCCTATTTGAAAGCGCTCTAGGTGACTCTCCAAACTCAGCCAATGTCTCTACTAATTCGTCTCTGTGGGGCTAGAGCTGTGCAACTTAGTTGTCTTCTCTCGAAAGGCCAGAGAGCAGCCTGGTGCTGTGGGCCCACATCGCATTTGAATTATTACTATCAGTTTTTGAGACGATATAAAAATAATAATAAAAATTAACATTAGGAAAGTGTTGAAAATGATTACCTGAGTCGTCCCACTGCTCTCCTGGAGGAAGAGCCATGTCTGGGTCTCCACGAAAGTCAACACCAGCATAAGAAAAATCCTAGATAGAAAAAAACTGGTTCTCCAACCATTGGAAATACTCAGGTTTGAATCGGACGACCTCGGTCCCCTTGTCAGGATGACGAGCCATGACTGCAACCCATCGCATCAATTTGGGCTCCCTGGATAAGCATAGGAATCCTCTCCAGGCCAAAGCTCACGACTAAAGCTCCATAACCAAAAGTCTTCAGTCGTCCGTTCTTGGCCCTGGTCAATTGGCCCTTCATATTGGCCAACACATCATCGCACCAGTTGAAGATGCTGCCCTGAAAGAAATCAACTTCCATATGCATCTGGGATCCGGTGGCAACATGTAATGCGGAAGCTCCACAAAGTCTAGTAACAGTGAATGCAATCACCTTGAGCTTAGGAAGGGATATGGTCTTTATGTCTATCCCTCTGTCTCTAGTCTGGCTGTTGCAATACTCTAACCTGAGATTATCGACGGAATGGCCACCTACCCTAGTCCCAAACAGAGTCAAGTCAATGCCTCTCTTAGGAAAACCAATCAAAAAGTATATATCCACTGGCTCGATCTCGAGCTGGTGGCCACCAATGAAGAAACACTAGTCCTGGACGCTCCATCTATCAAACATCCACTGCAAGAAATCCACCTGAGCCCTCATGCCAGGAATGGCCCAGTATTTGTATAAGCCGCACGCCCTCAAAGCATCAAGCGAAGGTTGATGATTCCATGCAGCAGCATCCACATCCTCGTGCTCTCGTTCGCGCCAATATAGCATGGTGTACCACCTATATCAAGCAAAAAGACCATTTAGAAAGCTAGAATAATTTTTCTTTGGTCCATTTTTGAGGATTTTCGAGTTAAAAATCCCCGCCATGGGGCCCGCACCCTTCCTGTTGGACACAGTGCATGGGACCGCACTTTTTCCACATGGAAGGTGTGGACCCCGAGGTTTTTCCCAATGGAGAAAAAGTCGGGGTCTGCAGGTTCACAGTGGTGAGCCTGTGTACCCCGAGCGTGGGTTTTTTGCCTAAAAACCCTCCTAAAAGATGAAATAAAAGACTAAATTGAAAAATTAAATGGTTAAAAAACAAGAGAAGGATGATGTGGATTTCCTGGTGAAGATGGCGTCCAATTCCGATGGTTGGATTTTCCGCAATCCTCTCGGGAAGTTTTCAGAGCAAAAGCACTATTTCCTCACCCAAATCACAAATGGTAAAAA
>APFE031248435.1:0-10753 GCA_000404065.3 Pinus taeda
ATATACATTAATTAAATAATAAAATATATAAATTAGATATATATATTAATTAGTAGTAAAATATTAAATTAGATGCAAATTACATTGTACACATTATTAACAAATAATAAATTATATAAATGGGATACAAATTATCATTCTACAAATTATTAACCAATAATGCATGTAATTATGTAACTATGATATCAATAAATTGGCAATTGTAATTAAAATTCTCTTATTATCATAACTGAAAACAAAATTGTTTGGCAATTGTATCTATCACTGAAAACAAAATTGTTTTATTTCATACCTGAAAACAATTATCCGCAACCCACTTGCAATTAGTTGACGATAAATTGGTAAGACCGTTGAAACAGAATCCGCCCAAGGCAGAACATCACTGGTACGTAGTCACATGAAATTATGTTTCAGCAGTAAAGTGATAAATTCCAGACGATTCAAAAATTAAATTTGCCACAGTAATTGATATCATTAACTAGGTTTAAGTCTAAAGACTGGTACCTGCACGAGGTCCAGCTATAAGGTATGTTTGTCACATTTGCATGTATGGCTTTCTGAACATCCGGGCTATTAAGATACGCGTAAATGTAGTGATACCTGCAAGTATCATATCCTGGAATTTCTGCTTCTTCTTGCTATTTACACATCAACCATAAGGAAAGCATACGGACAAAAACCCAGTTAAAAAGTTTAGATTTCGCGGCATCGCTTAAATGCGTATTTTTTCTAGAAACCAAACAATTCGCAAGTTCCTCCTTCGTTTATCGCCAATTTTCGTATAAGTGGTCTGAAAGAAAATAATAGGGGTGCGGAGTTGTCTACGTTGAAGTGGTTTCTTTTAAAATTGTCAAAACTTTCTCGACTCCTTTCATGGTTTCTTTGTGAGGTTTAGATTTCTTAACATTCGCATTGTATTAAGAATTAACATTACCACCATTAGACAAGAGCTCTGAAATCTACGGTCCTCGAAGTCAAGTCATCAATAACTGAACCAAAGTGATGCATTTCCTATCCGTCCTGCGTGACTACACAATCAAAGAGACGTGGAGAGCATCCGTCCTACGTGACTACACAATCAAAGAGACATGGAGAGCATCAAGATTGTGGGAGAGCAACTGATTAGCTATCCAAAGCGAAATGCACGACAAATAAACACGTTTGAATCCCCAGGGAAAGTAGTTTGTATGCAACCGTCATGGCATTCAAATCAACGGATCATCTTAATTCAATCGTCTAACAAAATATCTAACGATACAAATTATGACACGGAGGCATTTAGGATAGTTGATTTCAGAGTTAACGCCTTAGGGCGTAATTACGGCGTAATTGTTAATTTTCTTTTTATCTATTACTTTTTTTATTATATATTTTCTATATATCTAAATAATTGTAGCGATAATCAAAGGTTAATTTTCACTTTTTGCCCAAACAAAACTGTCCAAATTCTAAGTTGATTAATAATGTGATGGAATCTCCAAAATAAGTAAATACTGCCATAAGTCGCCGGTATACGCTTCGACATTCTAAAGTAGAAATTTATTTAAAAACCAATCATAAATATCTTCGGAAGAAAAAAACTGGCAGATTTATTTAAAAACTAATCATAAATAACTTGGGAAAACCAACTGAATCCAAGTGGACGGATATGCCCAGGACCCATGATAAGGACAGATGGTGTGAAAGGAATACTAACAAACTTCGATGGACCGCCCCCACTTCGAAAGAGCACATCTTTGTTTTCTTTTCTAGTTCCTCACTAATCATCCGTGCCAATTTTCTAGGTTGCTAACATAAAATAAAGTACCAATTTTCCCAAGATGGGACAATAAAAACAACAGCAATTTTAATATCTATGTGGCCCTCAAAAAATCAACTTTTGTCAGCTTAAAATAAGCTTTCTACTTGGTTATTATATTTTAATCCTTTCAACGAAAAAATAGCCATTAAAAAAAGGCTAAAAGCTGATTATATTTATAATCTTTTTAAATAGACTACGCGCTAATTATATTTTTAATCCTTTTTAAAATGGAAAAAGGACAAATCATGCCACACCTATTTTCGTGGGGTTGCTGGAGCTCCCCACAGCTCCAACTACTTGAGCATACCCAGCCACCATGTAATAAAAGAAACCTTGATAATATCATAAATGTATATCAATTACATCTTGAAAAATAAATCTCTATTCACTTAAGAATTTCCGCAACTCTTTTTTTCATTTTATATTGATATATAATGTATATCAATTACATCTTGAAAAATAAATCTCTATTCACATTAAGAATTTCCGCAACTCTTTTTTCCATTTTATACTGAAAACTGTATATCAATATCTTCTGGACATTACAGCCGCCTCTTTTCACATTAAGATATTCGGAACTCTCTTTTCCATTGTATATTGAAAATTGTCCATTAATATCTTCCAGACATTACAGTATATTACAGCCGCTTAGTGAAGCGGCCAGAGGATTGATTCACTATATTTCAAAAAAAATTTAACGACTCCTTGAAAAGGAGAAAAACTAGAAGTGACCATGGTGGCATGACTGAACATATATCACAAAATGTAAGGGCCGTCAAAATTGTATTGCAGGTTTGTCCAGCCCGCCCGTGCTACATCTCCATCTTGTGGTACCATAGCAGCCTGTGAGAACATTCACAAAAAAAAAATAAAAAAACAATAAGCAAACAACACTTACTAGAACCAAACCATGTAACCAGGACTCTGCTTCTGACAAATTCAGCTAGTTATTCAAAAACAATTCGTGCAGGTAGAAATGTTCTAAATTTAAATGAAGTTTCTGTGATCAGGAGATGTTAGGATGGACAAAGTATGTTCGAAACAGTGAGAATTTCGAACTTCTAAATCACACTAACTCCAGTGAATTTTGAAATATCCAGTTAATTTTGAAATATCTTCATAATGTTCTGGCAGCTATTTCAAAATTAATTGGAGATTTTCTGTGATCAAATGTTTGAATTCTCAACGTTTTGAACATCAAACTGTGATCAGATGTTTGACCTAAGAAGATTCAAACTGGGTGAGAAGTGTCATGCCACACATATATTAAAAAATTAACGAATAACTTGAACTCAACACTTGACCTAATCCAAGCAAAATTTTAGAAATTCAGGAACTCACAAGTCTGTTCTTACCAATCAACATAAATAAATTCACTCTATGAGAACATCCTTCAACGCTCAAGCTCCAGGAAGATGACGACACCTGGCAAATTCCTACATCTGCAGGACCTAAGAAAAGCCAAACTTAGCACCCACTGAAAATTTTCATTGGAAATGTTTCAACTATATTAAACTCCCCTGATATCCGAGATGAGGCAGATGCAAAACTGGAGCAGGAATTCATGAAATTATGTTTCTAAGGGTTCCGAACAGGTATTCTGTTGAGGAACACTTCCGGTCTCCTCGTCTGCACCGCTTAATTCCCTGCATTCCATTGTTACATGCTACATAGATATGATTAAACAGTGTAGCAGCTATCAGAACTTGTACGCCTTCCAGAATCAAATAAAATATATCAGTGTCGTCTTCAAAAAATGGAATGTGCAAAATACACAAGTTATATAAAAAACATCACAAAAATCTGGACATGAAAGGTATATCTCTGACAGAGCCATAAATAATCCTGCACAGCACATCCTACACACTAAGGAAAATGGGCACTGAAATTCCTCGCCATTTCCAAAGGAATTCATGGCAATAAACTGAATAGATGCTTCAGTCACATTTAAGAGGGAAAAACAACCATGTAAATAATTGAAAACAATTTTGCAAAATAAGGTGAAATCCCAACTATATATAGCTGAGACAATAGTGAAGGAAAGACGAAACCGTAGGAAACAACGTTTATGTAAAAACATTACTTAAATTGAAGTATTGAAGGAGGTTAATCTAAATAATGGGTCACATTTCATTATGGTTTTTTTTTTATGATTACTCGTTCACTGTTAAGCTAGTAGATCATGAAGGAACAGAGGTGAGATTTGGAATCAGGCCATGAAAATGTTCTAATGCATGAAAGTAACTGTACAAAGAGAAAGCTTAAAGAGTTCTAGTTAAAAAATTCTCCATTGCATTACGTTTGCAATGCAGAGTTATCAGGGCGTTTTTCAGAATAATAACTGAGAGTCTTCTCCCTGTCATACTGATAAAGATCATCTAAAAAATCTTTGGAATGCAGTGCTTCCACCACTCCATTAAGACATTGCTAATTAAAGACATTCTAGATTATTCACAGCTTTTAAATCAGTTAATATCCATAAAATCACCGGGTTGGCTGCAAATCGGAGCCACCACACAAAATGAACGCTCAAAAGGCGATTGATGGTGATGCGTAAAAGCATCTCGCCTGCGCTTAGAAGCTTGGCCACCTACGGTAAAGTCTGACTCGGCTCTCCTATGGGCCACTCCAAAATGAACGCTCAAAAGGCGATTGATGGTGATGCGTAAAAGCATCTCACCTGCGCTTAGAAGCTTGGCCACCTACGGTAAAGTCTGACTCTCCTATGGGCCACTCCTCTCACTGCCCTGCTACTCTGGTGCCGTTAGGGGGAAAACTTGACGACTCACTCTGCAAATACAACTGTAGTTATCATACACAATTTTCTGGTTGCAATTTTTGTCACAAAATATGAGTGCTTCCGGTTAATTTGCACCGGTAAATGTTAGCCCAAACATGTTCAATATCACATTTTCTATCACATTTATGAGGGATGACATCTTCCTGCTTGTTCAGCAGGATCGACAAATACACAACTGTTGTTGGCTCTTCATTCATCACTGGGGCTTTACCACATATGAGAGGAGAGCAACCGATTAGCTATCCAAAGCGAAACACACTGCAAGCAACCGATTAGCTATCCAAAGTGAAACGCACGGCAAATAAAAACGTTTGAATCCCCAGGGAAAGTAGTTTGTATGTAACCGTCATGGCATTCAAATCAAATCAAATCAACTGATCATCTTAATTCAATCGTCTAACAAAATATCTAACGGTACAAATTATGACACGGAAACATTTAGGATAGTTGATCTTAGAGGGAAGGCCTTACGTCGTAACAAGAGTACTAAATTAAAGACACCAATCTAACGGAATAAATAAATATGATAGTGACTCGTAGAATCGTTTATATTATATATATGAACAAGAATTAAGGAGAAATTAATTACTTCCTAAACTAACCCAGGGAGATTTACAAACCACATGTTATCCTATTAGGTTGTTCATATTGTTCATATAGAGAAACCACAACTCTTATTCTCAGTTTATTTCAGAGATTTGTGTTGTGGTAAGATGAAAAACAATAACAAAGACCATTATTAACAAGAAAATTGAGAGGAAAGGATAAATATAGAACTAAATAAAATAAAAAGGGTCAATTCTTCTGCTCGGCATAGTGTTCATCGACCTTGCTATTAACCATGGAATAACCATGGAAAAGAAAACAAAAAAACGTTTTTTTTAAGTAAGAATGACCTTACAGCATAGAACAACTTCCTCCTACTTCCTCCTAGAACTTTTATACACGATTTTTAAAACAATAGCACAGGAGGTGCATACAATCAACATTTGTAAATTAATGGATAATCACACATATCAAAGGAATTTAGATGTAGTTTCTTCATAAATAACACAAACAAACAAAAATATACCCCATTGTAGATACATAGAAGCATAGAATGGACGGGTTGAAGAAATACTGAATTATATATATATATCAAAGACGATATAATTAGAGAATTTTTACATGACAGTATATGTTAAGCTAGGCTATGATTCCCGAGAATTGGGAAGTCACAAGTCATATAGTGGCATTCGAAAATTTCTCTTAGGGTAAAACAAAGAAGTCCACAATAACTTAAGAAACTCTGTATTAGGTTTCATAGCAGAAAAATCGATATGCATGTGCCTTAACGTAGGAATACTAAAGATTGTAATTTCTGAGAAGAAGCTGAGCTGTAGGAAAATCAAGTTTTTGTCTGGATGATGTAATATGATGGCCACAAGCTTTCAAAACAATTCCGTGAGGGTTATCTAACCTTCCACACTCACTTGCAGGAAGTTTGCAAGAAAACTGGTTAGAAATACCATGCAAACCATTTTCACATTGAAGAAGGAAAAATGTAAAACGTGTAGTACGGAAAACAATTTCACGTACAGTTAGCTAGTCCCAATTCCCAAAATCACAACTACCCTATTTCAGAAGAGATAAAGAAACTAATTTTTAAATTATGGCTAGAAATAAACCCCAGGGAAACAGAAATCCAAGGGCAGAATGAAAAGAAATATTTCATCACAAATCCTAAGCAAGTGCAGGGGAAGAAATTACTAAGGCGATCACCTGGAGCGAGAACCAACCAAATTTTTCCGTTGTTTTGAGGTACCTAATAAACTCAGGATTATTCAGTGAATCTATAAAAATAAAAAATATAATATAAATAATAAATATAAACAAGATTAATGAAAAATTAAAGAACCTCTCTAGTTCAAGGAACCAAGGGCATACAACGACAAAAAGGGAGGAGATAAAGTAAGTCATCGTCGAGATTGCAGTTTAAAGTGCCTGCGTGTACTACCAAAATTAAACTAAACCAAGAGAAATATATTTAGTCCATAAGAGCATACTAGAGGCACCACCAATTAATAGAAGTCGAATTGTTCTTCATTTCCACCTGATCGACGAAGGATGATACCCCATAACAAACACACTAGTGGTTAAATCTGAAGGATTTTGCCCCCGGTTGGTTGAGCGATGTTTTACGGCCTTATAGAAAATCATGTGGAAAACAAAACCTAGCAAGGAGAAGTGAAATGAAATTAGGGTTAGCTAGAAATTATCACCACTGTTCAAAGGCCATAGTACACATGGCTATTAAATATCGTATGAGTTCCATCATTGGATTCCGGAATTACATCACAACCATAAAAAAAGCATGTGATTTCCATTCCATGTGAACATCACATGGGCACCCGTGATGTGGAATTTCTCCATTGAGCCAAAGACACTCTTAACTAAACCAACAAATAGTTCAGTGGAAACCGCATTATAACTATGGGTAATACAAAGGTATGAGGTAATACATTATGGTTTGATGGTATATGTGGAAGTTGGGTTAATCACCTGTACAAATAGGTGAGATTTCCAATGTAAATGAAGGTGTCATGGAGTAGTTGATTTTCCAATTTTCCAAAAGTACATCGTTGTTATTTATCTAGGAAACCAAAATTATATGCATTAGGGAAGAACCATATATTGAATAATATACATGCTTTATCAAGTGGAATTGAGTCATTATACAATGTAATTAGGGAATACCACGTTAAATCAATCCCCATAGAAACCACCCGCGAATACATATACCATTCAAATGTAAGTGCAACCTAGAATAGGGGAAATGCCACTTAAGATGTGACCTTGGGGTTCGAAAGGTATGAGAGTGATAAATTCTCCAAGGACCAGAAAATGAAGGTATAGTAGGTATTAAATGCGAGGAAGGTAGTAACGAAGCCAGTGTGAGAAATGGAAAAAAAAGAAGGGGTAGAATCAAACCCAATGATATTATATTTGGTTATATTAACACTAATTGTGATGAGAATTATATATATCTATATATATATTTATTTATCAATTAATCATTCACTTTAATGCCATGCAAGGTAAGATAATTTAATTTGAAATATGACAAATTAACAATAAGATGGAATGGAACTATGTCAAGTAAACAAATATTTTCCTGGTATGAAGATTTATTTTAATATGATATGAAATATCCAACTGTGTTAAAAATCTTAAACTAAGATAAAAGTTTGAGTAATTGGGGTAGTTTATCACTATCACCGAAAAATCGATTATTAGACAGATTGGCCAAAAAGACACCAACCGAATGTCATCATAGTTTATTAAAAAAAAAGCAATGGTGTGGAGCAGAGATACATTACATTTTGAGGACCCAAATATAATTAAATTTATGTGCTATCATTTCTCAATTGCACGCACAATAGCGTAATGAAGACCAAAAAACTAGTTGTTAGGAAAAGCACAAAAAAGTGGCTGATGAAAACAAAGAGACCCCCTTGATGAAAACGAATTCAGGGTCTCTTCATTTTCAAAATTTTTACAAGTCCTTTCTGAGGCCTGTGGGTTATGGGCCCACGAAGCCTTTCAAATTCATCAACCCTTCTGCAACCTTGTAGCATATCAATCATTCGTTGTGCGAGTGGAATCTCAGGTTGAATCGAGGACTTCGTCTCTTCATTAGACTCCGATTCAGGTGGTTGTCCAATACTATCATCTTCACTATTGTTGCCATCATCCAGTTCCATAAGCTCTCGTTGATTCAAATCCACGTCATACTGATCATCTTTTCTTACACCATATTTCCCCAAAACACCACCAATACCTGGAATATCGTCTTGCTGAGGAAGACCATTCACCACTTTAAATTGAAACACATTTTCGCTGTCTCAGAGCTCAGTTGGTGCAAATACCAAATCTCGGTCGTTTTTCTCTTCCTGGTCTGTTTCGCACGCCACTGACCCACTGACTAGGTTTTTGGCATTCTCTTTATTCAACTCATCCTCGCGCCCCCCTATACTGATCTCTGTCTTCTCGAAAAAATCGCCTTGAACAGAAGCTTGTGCATGAGCACCGACTTCGTCATTTTCTGAATAATTCAACTTCGTCTTGGACTCTTCTTTAGCCCCGTCTTGTTTATTAGTTAATATTCATCCCTGCACTGTCACTGTCAATCACAACATCACTGGAAGAGCTTGACAAATAAAATGAAAACAAATACACAACAGAAATTCACAGTAACACATTTTCATGATAAACACTATCTTTTTTTTATTATGTACAAACTCAGAAAACTCAGATTACAGTTTTAATGCATTTCAGCCTTAATCAAGATTTCTCCGACGATTACATTTTTCCCTCTTTCATACGCTCAGGGTTTTCTCTACTCCTTCTTTCTTCTTGATTCACCCATGAATCCTTCACTTCTTATTACACATACATTCAGTTTTTAACTGATTTTTCTAACTAAAATTAGTTCATTAACCGAATCTTGTTCAAGATTGCCCTGGCTGTCCATGTGGTCATCCACATGTCTTCTTCTTCTAATTTTTTTTCGTTGAGGTGTCTGGATGCTCCTGCATCAGAAGACCCCTTGACGAAAACGAGGGGACCCCTTGATGAAAAGGAATTCTGGGTCTCTTCGTTTTCAATATTTTTTTCGGGCTCGATTTCCGAGTCAAATTTCTCGAAACCCTGGTCTCGAGTAACATGCACATCCCGAACTTCTCTAGTATGAGCTTTGTACATTTTTGATGTGAAGACCCCTGTGGGAATTCCAGAGGCGAATAATCATGTCTTTGCCGCAACTGAAACTGTAATTGCCGTTTGTATTGAAGTGCACGGCCAACACTACACCTTCATGCCCCTTCAGAATACTCGTCTCCTTCGTTGGCAGCATATTTCTGGTGGAGGATGAACTAGCCATTTAGAGACGTCCTAGACTCCTGGAATTTTCTTCGCTGGATCTTTATACTGCCATCTTTTCCCACGTCTCTACAAATACTTATATCCAACCTCCTGCACTCGTTTTCCAAGGTCACAAGCACGGGTTCTTTCTTGGTATTCGTCGACCTGATAACTTGATCGAGAATCACTTCCTTCTTTGCTGCTCACCTTTACTCTTGCACAGAGTCTCTGCTCCGCTGGATTGGAGTCATTGTTGTTGTTGTCACCCTTGACTGGTCACCAAAACTCAGCCAACCCTCGTTCTTATTCTGAGCTCAGCTTCTCACTTGAAGTTCTTCTCCATGAACTTACTCAGCAGCCATTCTTTTCTTGAATCGATTCTGCGCATTTTGAATGACACACACACTCGCTCGCATTCTTAGTCCACCTCATCAAAAACAAAATCAAAATCATGCAAACCGATATCCACATTCTATGGCATTCATATTTTCATTTTCAGCTGAAAAGAAAACCGGAAACGATTCAAAGAAAAACAGAGACATAAATTCACAAAAGGCATTTTCATTATTTACAGCTCAGAATACAATTTTAAGGCATTTCAGCCTTAACCAAGATTTCCCCAGCAATTACATTTTTCCCTCTCTCACACGCACAATTTTTATTTTTCCTCTCCTCCTTGATTCTCTCCTGAATCCTTCATTCTTATTACACATACATTCAGATACATTCAGTTTTAACTGATTTTTAACTAAACTCAGTTTATTAACCGAATCTTGTTCAAGATTTCCCTGGCTGTCCATGTGGTCATGCACATGTCTTCATCTTCTAATTTTTTTTCATTGAGGTGTCCCGATGCTCCTGCATCAGTGGCTCAAATTTGAGCAGGGCCATAATTTCCCCACTCTAATACCATGTTAAACACGCACATGAATAGAAAAAAAAATAAGATAAGCGTGAATGCATATTATTCACAATGATATACAATTTTATATAAGTCTAGTGACCCTTGGTTTCATATTCAAGAGATCTCTTGGACTCCAATGACCTTTCACATTCCACACCATAACCCTTAGTAGACTAGGTGTCCAACACTCTTTAGTCATGAAAATAAAATATTACTCTTCCATTAGTGTCAATAACATTTTTATTTTACGAGTAAGTGTTTCCTTCATCCATATTGTTTATTTAATTATTCCTTTTCTTTCTAAACCATTTGTTCAAAACCCAACATTTGATGGCCCTTTTAAGCA
>APFE031248441.1:0-25771 GCA_000404065.3 Pinus taeda
CAATGCCTGTATTTTTAGTATTCTAGAAGAGGTTATTCAGTTCCAACATCAATGGGATACTCCCTCTTTTGGATGGGGTAGCTCCTCTCTTGATGGGATAAGCTCCTCTATCATAGGGGTGCATGAACCATCTGGAGGCGCTCAATACACGTCAAGAACTCTTCTAGAAGGCTCTAGAAGTGACCACAAGTAACTTTTTAAAGATAAAACTTGCGCCTTTTGACCTTTACAGGGGTACGCACCCTAGCTTTAGTATACAGAGCGTATTACTACGCAGGTCTAATGTATATGGAGTGCGTACACGCAGGAAAGGTAGAGAGAATCTGCGTACCCAGAGATAAACATGTTTTTAATTGACTTTCTCTCTCTTTTAGGTTTTGACATGAAGAGCAGAGGTATGGGGCTTGACAAAGAGGACAATGTGGCTATTGATGAGGCCACCTACTGCAGATAGTCAGGGTGACAAAATTCAGTGTAACAATAGATATAGATATATCTGTATGTATGTATGTAAATATGTATATGTATATGTTACATCATATAATTCAGATTGAGGTCGATCCAAAACCATCAGACGATCAATTGACATAAATCAACATTGTGTCGACGTGGACACCCTTCGAGGGCTATCGTGTTGGCCCATAGGTCCACTTCCCAAAACCGTGTGCTTACCTAGATAAACCTTTATTTTCCCAATGCTGACACGCTATAAGACTTTTTGTTTTAACACATAGGACCACCTTCAAAACTATGTGCATACCACAAGTCCAACTCTAGCCTTTTAGCCCTCACATGCTTAATATCTTTGTCGTGTAACATGACCTCAATTTTTCTCTTAATAATTTGGTCAAATTGATGCTAACGTGAGCATGACGAATTGTCGACATAATTGTACCATGTGTCACCCTCTTAGTGGTGCCACGTGTCACTCAAAATTAGCCCTGCAACATTTGTATAATTGCTTAATGAAGAAGTCATAAGAAGTAATAAGAAGACATCTAACATTCGCAAGTAATTATAAAGAAGAGAAATTAGGTGTTAGATATCATTACACTTGGTTTTTCAAGCTCAAACCATGCAAAGTTAGGATTTTTCTATCCAGGTTCAACGACTCATTAGATTCTTTCCTGTTAGCTCATATACTTTTCTAATTTCTCTTAGGGGGAAGGACTAGTTCCCCTTGGCCTGACCCCCCCTAGATTCTATAAATTTGGCTTTCTGATACAGATTGGATCATTATATTATTTTTCATCCATCTTGATGCTTTCATACGGAAAAAGTAGAGGAATATGTTGACCAATGTGTTGTCATTGATGACAATTGATGTCATTGATGTCAAAGGATGTTTGGAAGCATGAAGATGTTTTGAGTTTATTAAAGATTTAATATATTTATGTTGATCAAATTAGCATTCAAAGGTTTTCATTGGATATCCCTCTCCAGGAGCTTTCCAAAGGGATATGACACTTAGCCCACCAATGTCATTGATGTTAAAAAGATATTTGGACGCTTGAAGATGTTTATTGAGTATTTGTTGAAGTCATAATGATCAAATGAGCATTCACAAGTTCTATTTGGATAGCCCTTTGTGAGAGATTTCCAATAGTATATTTCAAGGAAACAGTCATCCAAAAATGTTGGTTTACCACACCACGTGTCAATGGTAATCTTTTTCCACGTCATCATTAATGTTGACATTATCATCCTATTGTCCCTGCTACATCATCCTCGTTGTGCTTTTATGTCCACATGTCATCATCTCACTGTCCAAGTTATCTGCCTCTTCATCCTCATCGTCATGTTCACTTGAATTTTTATGTGGGCATGGCACATCATCCTCATTGTCCTGTCACTTGTCTATGTCACGTTTCCACATGTCAAGGTGACACGATTCACATCATTCTTTTCCTATTTTCCATGTAATTTTTTCTACATAATGCCCACCACGTGTTGAGGTGATACGGGTCCACGCATTAATACTAACCATGTTAGCAGTTCTACATATGCTTGTCACGTGTCAAAGCAATACAGGTCCACATATTATCCATGTTAAGAAACTACCTCCAACATTGGACTTGGATGAAAGGAGTCCACACCAATCATGGTCAGTTATTGGCCCTACGTTAAACCACCATGGCATTTAGCCTGCCATTGTGTTAACCTTCAGCCTTATGGGAGGGCCCCCCTACCCACGAGGATCATTGGATCCGGGAACATTTGAATCAATGCCCCAAAACATGTGTGCCATATGTATTGTTAAACTTCATGCAAGTTCAAACCTTCGTCGTTTTACATCGCACATGCCTCAAGACTACTTGCTAGATCTGCAAACAAAGTTGCACATTGTCTGACAAATTTTAAGTTTGACCCCTTTTGTGCATTAATAGACTTTAAATCAAGTTTTCTTCTGATTCCTTGAGAATTTAGCCAAGTGCCATATACTATTGGAAATCTCTCGCAAAGGGATATCCAAATAGAACCCGTGAATGCTCATTTGATCATTATGACTTCAACAAATACTCAATAAACATCTTCAAGCCTCCAAACATCTTTTTGACATCAATGTTATTGGTGGGCTAAGTGTTATATACCTATGGAAAGCCCTTGGAGAGGGTTATCCAACCAGAACCTTTGAATGCTTATTTGATCAACCTAATTGTATTAAATCCTTAATAAACTCAAAACATATTCATGCTTCCAAACATCCGTTGACATCAATGACATTGGTTGCCATCAATGACAACACATTGGTCAACAAATTCCTCCACTTTTTCCACTATGAAAGCATCAAGATGGATGAAAATTAATATAATGATCAAATTTGTATAAGAAAACCAAATTTATAAAATCTAGAGAGGTTGGGCCAAGGGGAGTTAGTCTTTCCCCCTAAGAGAAATTAGAAAATTATATAAGCTAGCAGGAAAGACTTTAATGAGTCGTTGAACCTGGATAGAAAAACCCTAACTTTGCATGGTTTGAGCCTCTTGAAAAACCAAGTGTAATGATATCTAACACCTAATTTCTCTTCTTGATAATTACTTGTGAATGTTAGATGTCTTCTTATTACTTCTTATGTCTTCTTCATCAAGAAATTATACAAATGTTCAATCTTTTAGGAAAATATAGAGATCGCAATGTTAAAATGTAGTAAGAAAAACCTTCATTTGACTTGTGCCTCAATGAAATGGAGAAATTTGATTTTCCACATCAGTGAGATGACTTGGATTGCAGTTAGTTGGAGTGACATGGCTTTGTCTCCTAGTTAAGTCAGTAAATTCGAGTTATAGGCTAGTAGTAGAGTTGTTCATGGGTCGATTGTTAAAATTTAGCAATCTAGTGGATTTATTTTTAGTTAAACTTAGATAACTGAGCTCTAGTATTTAGTGGAGTCAGAAGGAGTTCATTTGAGTAGTTATAACAGTTGTTAACACACTAATCTCTCATTTAACTAATCAATTTACTAAAAATAAACCCAGTCATGCATGGAATTCGAATTGCCTAGTTGGAGTGGAGGAAAAGGCACTTTGTAATTATCATTTGTATACTAATTGAGTGTACAGACTTTTGCATTGAGCATGTGGTCAATTTCTATAGAAATTACGCAAGGAAATAGGGAATTTCCCTATTATTTAAGAGCTAATTTCCTTTAGGATTGCACAAGGAAATAGGAGGAAGGTTGAGGCTTGAATTGGTTAAGTGTTGGTCAAAGCAAGTCAGTGAGAAGGGCAGCAAAATTGCAATGCAGGGTGTGCTTCATGATTGAAGCAAGACATTGTTATTGATCCATATTCTCATATGAATTATTACAAAGCAATGGAGGGGTTTTTCCCAGTTGAGTTCCCCTGTAAACGCATTGTGTTCCTTGTGTTTTGATGGTTGCATGTTATTGCATGTGTTTCTATTATGTGTTTTCCTTTCCACAAAATAGTAGAAGAAATTTATGTCTCTTGATTTCAATTTGATTTCATTAGCAATAGAAAATATCTTGCAATTTCTACATGGTGTCAGAAGGCTACATAGAACCCTTGTTCTAGATCTTCTCTCAGAGAAATTTCGATTTGCAGAGTTTTTGGTGCGTACTCTCTTCAGTGTAGGAAAAATGTCTTTCAATGGATTGAGGTTGAGTATGCATTAGAGGGCCCCTCGAATTTTTGTTCTTAGAAAGACAAGATGGAAGTTGTCCTGGATGACAATGGAGTATGGGAATATAAACAAACTGGTATTCTGAAACTAGTAGCATCATATGCACAAGCACTTGCTCAGTGGAAGAAAGGCATAGCAAAGGCAAGGAGGATTATTCTAGAGGGTGTTAGAGATCATGTGGTTTCAAACTTGCATACAAAGGAAACTCCTTTTGTAACCTGTAAAACTCTCATGGATCTCTTCCAGAGCAATATTGATGCTAGAAAATTGGCATTGAGAGATAAACTCAGGAGCATTAGAATGTAGCAAAATGAAACCATTCCACAATACCTATCCAAATTCACTCGAGTTTGAGATGAACTTGGAGTAGGAGAAAATGTGCCATCTTCTGAACTTGTAAGCTTCACACTCCTTGGCCTTACGAAATCCTGACACAACTATCGGGATTCAATTAATGGAAGAGACAAGCTACCAGATTGGGAGAGACTTTGGGCTGATTTGGTGCACGAGGAGATCAGGACAAACATTAAAGATGGTGCCATAGCTAGAGCTGAGGAGGAAGAAAAATTTTCCTTAGCAGGTAAGGGAAAGAAAGCCATGGGAAAGAAGGCCCAAGGAATGGAAAAATCTAGCAAGAACTAGGGCAAGAAGAAGGACCTCAGCAAAAATAAATGTTTTCACTACCATGAATATGGACATTGTGCAACTAAGTGTCTGCACAAGAAATTCAGGAAGAATCCTATAGGAGGAGCAAGAGGTGATGCTCTTGCATCACAATTAAAATTGGATTTCACCCTCATTGCATGCATGGCAAGCACTGTACGAGGCAGTGTATGGTACTTGGGCTTTGGAGCCTCATTCCATATTATAGGATCTAAGGAGTTCTTCAACAACTTGGAGGAGAAGGACCTACAATTACACAGAAATTGGAGATGATGGGTGGTATAATACCAAAGGGATTGGTACTGTCACTTTTAAGAGAGATTCAGGCTCCCATCTTCACCTGAAAAATGTAATGTATGTGCCAGGGTTGAAGAAAATTTTGATTTTTGTAGCTGTATTGGAGAATAGAGGTTATGGTGTGATGTTCAATAAGGGGAAATATTATATGAAGAATGTCACACCTGTACAAGTAAAACAAATTGGTGTTAGAGCGAAAAATCTCTACAAGCTAGAGGTGGATGCATGCGATGCATTGAGCAGCAAAGCAGAACATATTCAAATTTGAGATGTTAGAGAACTCTGGCATAGGTGCATGGGTCACCTACACCATGGAGCTTTGAAAATCATGCAGCAAATCACCACACAACTTCCAAAATTCACCCTTGATCAACATGATGTTTGCGAGGGATGCACTCTTGGAAAATATGTCAAAGCATCCTTCCAGGGCCAAGATAGCAAAGCTGGAGAAACCTTGGAGTGAGTCCACTCTGATGTGTGTCGGTCATTTTCTATAGTCTTAGTTGCAAAACACAGGTATTATGTAATTTTCATAGATGACTTTTCCTGCAAGTGGTGGATCTATTTTATGAAGAAGAAAGATGAAGTGTTTGCAAAATTTGTTGAATTTGAAGCATTGGCTGAAAATGAGACTGGCCAGAAAATTAAATCCATGAGAAGTGGTAAGGGAGTAGAATTTGTGTCCAATACTTTCAAAGATTTTTTTGCCAAGGAAGGAATTAGAAGAAAATTGATTGCACCCCACAACCCACAAAAAATTGGGGTGCCAGAGAGGAAAAATAGTAGCATTGTAGGGGCTGCAAGAGCCATGTTGCATGATAAGGGATTGCCACTATATATATCTATGGGCAGAAGCATGCAATATAACATCTTATTTGTAGAACTAGAGCCCTCAAAAAAAACTTGGCATGATCACACTCAAAAGACGATTTCTCTGGGAGGAAGCCAGATGTATCCCATTTTCAAATCTTTGGAGCTACAATCTATTTTCATGTCTCTAAGGATAGAAGGAAAAAGTTGGAGCCTATAATTAAGATGGAGATATTTGTAGGATACATGGAGACACCTCATAACTATCAGGTGTATTTTCCCTCACTTATGATGACAATGATGAGGAGAGATGTCATATTTGATGAGAAGAAGGCTATGAAAATCTCTTTATAGTGAGCGCTGATTATTCCACCCAAGGAGGAGCTTGTAGCTCCAAAGTAGAAGCCTTGGGATTTTGTGGATCAGTCGCATGTGGAGGAGCACAAAGGAGCCGAGTGGAGGCACCCACTCAGCCATAATCTTCTAGATATGGGAGGAAGAGAACTAGAGAGGCTGACAGGTTGGTACATGATGCACAAGAGCATGTGGGAGCTCCTACATCCTTACACAGGAAAAGAAGATCACCAGACATGTATATTGGTTATATGGCACTTATGCCAGAACTTATTGACTCTAAGCCTTCTTCAATTGAGGAGAATTCTTCCCAACCAGTATGGGTAGATGCCATGGTGGAGGAGTATGACTCCATCATGAAGAACAATGTATGGGAGGTGGTGTTGAGACCAAAGAACAAGTCAGTGGTTGGATCCAGATGGATATACAAAGTGAAACATGCAGTTGATGGCAATATCGAGAAGTACAAGGCCATATTTGTGGCCAAAGGCTTCTCTCAGGTAGAGGGAGTTGATTATGAGGAGACATTTTCCCTTGTGGAAATATATTCCTCCATCATAACCATTCTAGCATTAGCTACGCAGATGGGGTGGAAGATCCACCAAATGGATGTGAAGACTACCTTCCTCAATGGAGTGGGTGAGGAAGATATTTACATAGAGAAACCTAAGGGGTTTGAGACATTTGACAGGGAGACACATTTGTGTATAAGACTCGGGAGAGTCCTTTATGGTCTCAAGAAAGCACCCCATGCTTGGTACACTCAGATAAACACATACTCGGCCGATTGGGCTTCACCAAGAGTGAAGTAGATCCCATTCTCTGCTACATTGTGGTAGATGGAAACTTGTTCATTCTAGCCTTGTATGTAGATGACTTGATACTGACAAGGGATGATAATTTGATTCATTCTTGGAAGGAAGACCTTGGAAGAGAGTTCAATATGAAGGACATGGGCTTGATGCATTACTTCCTTGGCTTGGAGGTGTGGCAAGAAGATGGAGAGTTGTTTGTGAGTCGAGGGATGTATACCTTTGAAATACTTCAAAGATTCCATATGCAAGGTTGCAAGCCTATGGACACTCTTCTAGCTACCAACTAGAGGAAGGAGGATGCCTCTATAGGAGAGGCAGTAGATGCCACCATCTACAAATATCTAGTGGGGTCCTTGATGTATTTGGTGAACATAAGGCCCGACATACATTATGCAATTAATTAGTTGAGTCAGTTTATGGTGAAGCCTACCAAGCTTCAGTGGAAAGCAACAAAACATGTGCTTAGATACTTTAGAGGCACAACAAATTTTGGGTTATGGTATAAGAGGACTGATGGTATGAAGATCTAAATCTTCACTTATGCAAATTGGGTAGGGATTCCATAATACAAGAAGAGTAATTCAAGAGCTATCTTCAGTGTTGGGTCAGTAACTATTTCCTGGTATAGCAGGAAACAAATATTTGTTGCACTCAGATTAGCATAGGCCAAGTATATGGTTGCTAGTTAAGACGCATGCGAGGCCATATGGATGAGGAAAATTATTGTTGGTATTTTCAGAGAGGAAATGGATCCTAATATGATTTACTGTGATAATCAATGTTGTATCAAAATGTATGGAAATTCAGTATTTCATCGCAGGTCTAACCACATTGATATCATGTACCATCACTTGAGAGATTATGTGCATACGAGAATCATGATGTTGCAGTACATTCCCACATAGGAGCAAGATGCAAATATTTTGACAAAGGCATTGTCAAGAGGAAAATTCAAGTTCCAAAGGTGCAAGATAGGGGTGGTGCAAAACCCTTTTCTTGCTAAGAGGGAGTGTTAAATTGTAGCAAGAAAAATCTTCATTTGACTTGTGCCTTAGTGAAATCGAGAAATTTGATTTTCCACGTCAACATGATGACTTGGATTGCATTTAATTGGAGTGAAATGGCTTTGTCTCCTATTTAAGTTAGTAAATTCAAGTTATAGTCTAGAAGTAGAGTTGTGCATGGGTTGATTGTTAAAATTTAGCAATCTAGTTGAGTTATTGTTAACTAAACTCAGTTAACTGAGCTTTAGTATTTAGTGGAGTTAGTAGGAGTTCAGTTGAGTAGTTATAACAATTGTTAACTCACTGATCTCTCAGTTAATTGATTGATTTACTAAATATAAATCTAGTCATGCATGGAATTTTAATTTCCTAGTTGGTGTGGAGGAAAAGGCATATTATAATTATCAATTGTATACTAGTTGAGTGTACAAACTTTCGCATTGAGCATGTGGTCAATTCCTCTAGCAATTACGCAAGGAAATAGGGAATTTCCTTATTATTTAAGAGCTAATTTCCTCCATGATTGTGCGAAGGAAATAAGAGGAAGGTTGAGGCTTGAATTGGCTAAGTGTTGGTCATACCAAGTCAGTGAGCAAGATATCAGAATTGCAGTGCAAGGTGTGCTTCATGATTAAAGACAAACATTGTAATTGGTCCATATTCTCATATGAATTAATGCAAAGCAGCGAAGGGGTTTTTCCCAGTTAGGTTCCACTGTAAAATCATTTTGCTCCTTGTGTTTTGATGGTTGCATGTGTTTCTATCATGTGTTTTCCTTTCTGCAAAATAGTAGAAGAAATTTTTGTCTCTTGATTTCAGTTCAATTTCATTAGCAATAGCAAATTCCTTGCAATTTCTACACACAAAGAGACAAGAGACCCAAAATAAGGTTGTTAGCTAGGGAAAAACCCACAAGGGGAAAACCCAACAATCCTTCTCTTATAGAATTAGATAAAAATGAGATATCCAAGAATAAGACCAAGACCAAGGCTAAGACCAAACTACCACCAAGATCCCAAGTCCATCCCTCCTCCAAGCCACCTCCAAAAGGTCAAAGTCAACGTTGGTCAACCTATTCTAAATCTGGTCAAAGTGCTGAAATTTAGACCTACAATAAGGGGGGCGAAATTTAGCCTGTGGTTACCTCAGAAATTTTGGCCATCTTCCACAGAAAACAAACCTCTTCACATGTGCGAGTTACAACAGTCAAAGGTTCAGTCAAATGAGGGAATATTCTTCTTGTTTTGGCTTCATCTTCTCGCTCCTTTGACTCAACTTTTGTCTTCTTTTGCGCTAGGTTCAAATGTCATTCTTGTTGTGTTCATGAATGCGTGTACCAAGTAGGTTGAACTACCTCTTATATATAGTTGTCCAAGAGGGTTGAATAGGTGTCTTTTGGAGGACTAGGTCGACTTGTCCAAGGAGGGTCGACTTAGTAACCTTATAAACTTACGACTCAATAGAAAATTCAATTTATTTTTTCTTCGAAATGTCCAAATGGGACATGACTCAAATAAATTTTCTTTTGACTCACAATAAATTCTTTTTGGCTTCCCGGATGCGGGTGTCTAATAGGCGTAGCGAACAGATGGGGCGTCACATGGGCAGGTGTCAGCCCATTAGTGACATGCAATACCCCGCGGTAGATAAAGGAGGCTCGCATGCTGTAGAACTAATGCCGGCATTAATGCTGGTCATGTTGTCCATACTCCGCTGCCTGGCTAACTGTGCGATGGAGATTAATACACCCGGAACTCCTCTGGCATTTGTGCATACCACTGCATTCGTCTGGCATTCTACTACTTCACTGGTGCATCACTCGGAGGAGTGGGGAAGGGAACAAGAGCATCCATGCTCTGCAGCCAACTCAGGGACTGCCATACGCGAGAGGAATCGATGTTGTGAGCTCAATTTGGCAGCCCTCATCCTAATTAAGTCCTCCTCACCAGGTTCCTGCACGCGAGTTCATCTTCGGAATTTAGAAATGCGGGGTGAGCGACAGAGAATGTGCAGTAGGCGCGGAGGCTCTCGCGGAAGGGCCACCACCCAGCGGCCTGCCCCCACTTCTCCTTCCTCCTCCGTCGAAGTTACGTCTGAGCGGCAACATTTCCATGGTAATAGAGCTGGGTGCAGCAGAGGAATGGAGAGCGAACAAAGAATGGATTATGGGCATGACGAGCATCCTATGGTCAGGTATCGGATACCTTGCGCTCTCGCTAATTCCAATTTTATTATCTCTGTAACGGTTGAGCATTGTGATATTCTTAGAGAACCGGCAGAAGCTACTCTGGATTTTCCTCCTCCTGTTCATGGGACAGGGCCTATTATCGACCTGCAACGCCCTGTCAAGGAAAGCTCCCCCTTAGTCTGTCCATCAGCTCTTGCAGGTCCAAGCGAGCCTGACAGGGAAAGCTCCCCCATAGCTTGTTCACCAGCTCTTGCAGGTCCAAGCGCACCTGTTCAGGGACGGCCTTCCAGCGTGATGATCCCTCTCTCTGATTCTGATGGCTCTCTACATTTTGGGTGCCAAATTGAGGAAGCGCCCTACACCACGGACGATGAATGAGCAAGACAAGTAGCTCGCTCTCGGCAACCTAGGCCGTAAGAGCTATATTTTGTCTTTGTTTTCTGTGTCTATGTATCAGTTCGACAGCATGGGTCTGTCTGTCTATGTATCGGTCGTTTGGGTATATATGTCTGTATGTCTACGGGTCCCTGTTATGCACTGTTTAGAGTCATGGTTTCGAGTCTTAGAGGCAGTAGATACCACAGAAGACAGTAATTCAATTTTGACTGTGTTCAATTTTGGAAGATGCAATCTGAGTAAATGAACAATTTCTGGGCAGGATTACTGAGCCATGGCCCTTTTGTAACTCCTATGTAATTTTTGACTTTTTTGTATTATAATAGAATTAGCCTTATTCAGAAAAATAAAAAAAATAAAAAATAAAAAAATAAAAAATAAAAATAAAATAATAATAAAAAATAAAAATAAAATAAATAAATAAATTCTTTTTGGCTCTCTTTGACTCTCTAAGCATGAAGAACATGCTTTGACAAAATATAATAAAGTCAAATATAGTAAATACATCAATTATAATTTTACATTATGAAAATCGACCCTAACTACAATTTCAATGGAGCCAAGAAATCTTAAAAAGCATTAAATCCCAAGAGCCATAATGGTGTGACAATCTTCCATAACCATCATTTCGCCATAGTCTTTAGCATTACAAGTGATGTGAGGTACGTTAATAATGAGCTAGTTATGGAAATCATATTGAGGACAAATGGGGGTGGTTGTTGCCCACACCTCCCCCTTCTATTGAGTGAGGTGATGGTGGGGGTACCCCCCAACCCCCACCTACACCCTTTGTCACCCCATATGGGGATTTCGCAACTCATTATCATACATTAATACATGTATGTGTGTGTTTATTATATAAAACCATAATATCTCTTAATTTTTCACAGTTCATTATAATAAATTTATTTATATTTATGGTATTTAAGTAAAATTTTGCAAAACAACAATCTTATATATACCACTTTAAAATTGTCAATTGGATGTGGTTAGGAGAAATTATTTTAGTCTTCTCGCCTAGGCTCAATCCCTACAAGTAACATAATGAATTTTGTTATAATGACTTCAAGGTTTTCTTATTGAGTGTGAGCAATATCCACAGATACAAATTTTATATAAAATATATAAAATAATTTCGCAAGTATCATAATGAATTTTGTTATAATGATTCCAAGATTTCTTATTGAGTCTAAACAATATCTACATATACAATTTATATGTAAAATATAAAATATTTTTTATAAAACAAATAATTATAAAATAAATATATAATTATTAAAATGATCAAAATATTAAAAAATATATTATAAAATTTCTCTATATACATGGTAAGATGTATGTGGTTGGATTTTTCCTTTTGTGGTTTCTAGTCCCTGCCTCGCTAGGAACTATTGTATCCACCTTGTGGTCAAACTCCATTGAATCTTGATTATTTTGCCATATTTCGTGACATTAATAAAAGTTTTGGGAAAATGTTGAATATTTATATTTTTGTGTAAATTCAAAAATAATTTTTGAATTTCTAGAAATCTTATTTCTAATTTTCCATTGGTTGTGCGAGCCTTGATGTGACATAATTCCCCTAGTGGAGGGTGATTTCTTTTTGGTATTTGTCAATTCCTGACAAATAATTTTAAACTTGTCAGTTCAGTAGTGGTGGAGCATAGATAGATTGCTAAGGATAAAACATGATGTTAGGTAAATAAAAAAAGGCTAATTTTGTAAGTGGCCATTCCATTGGTGAGTGCTCTAACGCTGATGCTAACACTATTGCAGTCTATGTTAGAAATTAAATAATAGAGAAATGAAATGAAAATATTGGAAACAATGAAAAGCATAAAACAAGAGAGATACACATATACATGGTTCACCCAATTTGGGTTATGTCCATGGAGAAACATCTAGTCCTTCATTTTATATTGCCCAACAAATTGAAGGGATACAACCTACAACAAATTCGTTGTAACTTCCTTTTCACTCTCACATAGTCTCCGCTCTTTTTCTCAGAGAATAATACATAGCCGCGATATAATTCCCTCATATAAACCGAGGGTTTCCTTCTAGGGCAAAAAACCCTAAATTAACATAACTTCTACCATCATATCTTCTGCCTAATTAATCATATAGATTAACTATGAAATTACAATATTTTACAAGGCAATTGTCTCTAAAATTTAGCTTTAGGGGGGGTCAAGACCCCCCTACAACACTAGTGAGGGGGCAAGCCCCCCACCCCCCCGTTAGGGACTCGGATCCAAACATGGTTGAAACAAGACCTATGAATCAGGAATATAGTCAAGCTCCATGTCCAACAATCTCCCACTTGGAGACTAATTATAACAACTCCTTCATTGCTTCGCTTGTTGGACAATGCTTCCACTTGGAACTGGTTTTTTCTCATCTTTATTGAAGACCAATTGAAACTGAGCAAAAACTCAATTTTTCCCTGGCTCCTACCTTTATTAACATATGTGCAGAGTTCTGGCTAGTGTGTATCTTTTCCAGCTTCAACTGTCCATCTTCCAAAACTAATTTTATGAAATGGTACCTGAGTTGTATATGTTTAGTATTAAAATGAAAAGTTGAGTTCTTTGCAAGATGAATGGCACTCTATTTTTCACCGTATAGCATGTCAATTTCTTGCTTCTTGCCCAATTCATCCATAAACTTGTTTAACCAAATCATTTCTTTAGTAGCCTTTGTAGTAGCAACATATTTTGCTTCCATTGTTAAAAGCACAACAATGCTTTGCATTTTAGAAAGCAATTGATTGTTGTTCCACCTACAATAAACACATACCCTATTGCGCTCCTCTTGTTATCTCTATCACCTGCCATATCTGAATTGCCATATCCTTGTAGAACAATGTTTGAACCTCCAAAACAAAAGGCTTAATTAATGGTACCTCTCAAATACTTGAGAATGCACTTTACTGCCATCCAATGTTATTTTCCTAGATTGTTCATATACTTACTCACAACTCCCACTGCATGTGCAAAATAAGGCCTTATGCACATCATTGCATATATTAAGCTTCCAGGTGTTGATGTGTATGGAACTTTAGACATATTATCTATCTCTTTCTGAGCCTTGGGACACATCTCCTTACTTAGTTTGAAATGGCTAGCCAAAGGTGTACTAACTGGTTTGGCATTCTACATATTAAATCTTTCCAGCACCTTTTCTATGTACTTACACTAAGGCAATGTTAATTTGCGATTTTTCCTATCTCTAGTTATTCTCATACCAAGGATTTGCTTTGCAACACCCAAATCCTTCATTCCAGACGAATTTGAAAATTTTCTTTTGAGCACATTTATTTCCTGCATGTTGGACTCTATAACAACCATGTCGTATACATACAATAGTAATATAATATAGATGTCATAATTTTTTTTCTTAAGATATGCACAATGGCTAGAGTAACATCTAGTATAACCTTGTTCAGACATAAACCTATAAAATTTCAAATACTAATACCTTGGAGCTTGTTTCAAGCCATACAAGCTCTTCGTCAACTTGCACACTAATTTCTCCTTCCCTTTGACCTCATACCATTATGGTTGCTGCATATAAATCTCTTCCTCCAAATCCCCATAGAGAAATGTTGTCTTTACATCTAATTGTTCAAGGTGAAAATCTTTTATTGCCACTAGACTTGAAATAGTTCTGATCGAATTCATTTTAACAACAAGAGGAAATATTTCATCAAAGTTTATACCTTTTTTTTGTGCAAAACCCTTCACAGCAAGTATAGACTTATACATTTGTTTTCCTCCATCTTCTTCCTTCAAACTGTTAGGTGTGGAGCCTAATTATCTTCTTTATTCAAACATATCGCCACATTGGACCCCAATTCGTAATGGGGCGACAACGCTTCCAGGGGGGTCTGGGGGGGACGACTATTTTTTAGAGGCCCCCCCAGCGAGGTTCGGGGGTAGCGCCCCCGAAGCTAAAAATATATGTAAAATTGCCTTGTAAAATGTCGTAATTTCATAAACTTGTTGTCTTATTAGCTTCAACAAATTCTGAGATAAAGCTCCTGAGAAACCTAGCGCGCGCGAGCGCCGCCTGCCGCCTTCAGCCTTCTGGTCTGCGCTCCCACTCTTCTTGATGGCTCCTCCGGAGGCTCCACCGAAGGAGTCTGCACAACAACAGGCTTTCTCAGCCCTTGTCAGCTCTCTGCCGCCTCAACGAGACCGCCCAGCACTTTCAAAATTTGTTAAAAAAAATAGAAGGACTTCAGGAGGTTTCCCTTCCTCCAACTTTGCCTAGATTGGCTGCTCTAGCTTTGGCCGAAAAGGGTCTGATCGGGCAATTCACTGGTCTTTGGCCCTCACCTAAAACTGTTCAGAGGTGGGTGGAAAGAAATTGGTCGGACAAAATCCAAGGGAAAATTTCCATTAGATTTCGCGGGAAGGACTACTTCACCTTTCACTTCGAGACAAAGAATGACAAGGATCTAATTTTTCGCAATGGACCATATTTTATGGACTCCAGAGGTTTGTACCTAAACAAGTGGACGCCAGATTTCGATCCAGAGCTTGACATTCCTAATGCAGTTCTTGTTTGGGTTTGTCTCCCACATCTCCCATTACACTGCTGGGGAGATGACTCTGTGCGAGCCATTGGAAACGCAGTCGGCAAATATATTGACAGAAGCGAACCAAGAGACAACATGCAAGCTTTCGCACGTATCTGCGTCGAGGTTGATCTGGGCAAAGGACTTCCAGAAGCTATCAAGATCAAAGTCGATGAATGGTCACACATACAATAGCTCGACTACGAACAGATCCCCTTCAAATGTAAGGTATGTCACGAGTATGGTCATTTTGCCAATCGTTGCACTAAGATTATTAATGTAGATAATAATACTCAAGATCAGCAATGGGAAGTGGTAAAAAAAAAAAAATCTGCCCCTAGTCCCTCTTTACCCAATGAACCTGGTCCCTCTTCTCTTAAAACCTCTGCCCATATCCCATCTCCTCCGCCTTCCCCTCCTCATCTATCTCACTCCCCTGTTCTTGAAAATCCCCTTCATTCTCCTCCATCCACCAACCCTTTCCATGTTCTTTCCCTCCCTGAAGATGACCCTTCCCCCTCGATCCCTTCCCCCTCAATCCCTCCTGCCCAGCCCTCCTCCCCTCCTGACCAGACCTCCTCCCCTCATATGAGTGCCCATCCCCCTCTCTTTACTGAACCTCCCCCCCCTAGAATTACCCGTAGCAACTCTAAGGATCAGGGTTCCTCCTTTGACGGACAAAAGAAGCCGGGGAGAAAGACTATAAAGCAGCACAGGGATGAAAATGCGCAGAAAGACATAGCACTTGGTCTCCAACATCCAATAGAATCCTACATTCAGGCCCCAAAAGAACAAGAGGCAGCAAGCAAAGACAAGGGAGGCAGAGCACCCTCTCGAAACATAGGTTTGAAATGATCAAAATACTCTCATGGAACAGCAGGGGACTTGGGCACCCCGCTAAAATCAATGCTCTAACAGACCTTATAGTGCAGGAGAAACCATCCATCATATTACTTCAGGAAACAAAGCAAAGAGAATCAGAAATTAGCAAAATCATTGGAAAGTATAAAAATTACAGAGGAAGCATATGCGAAGCAAGAGGAGCTTCTGGAGGAATTACTACAATCTGGAATCAGAATGACTGGCAATGTGAAGCTGAGATAGTCGATCAGCATTGGATAAAATCAGTCCTGAGAAATAATAACAGCCATCAGCAGATTGTCATCTTCAATGTATATGTCCCCAATCACTACAGGGACAAAGGAAAATGCTGGGAAACTCTTAGTAATCACATCATGGAAGGAGACAGCAACAATACCATAGTAGGCGGCGACTTCAACTTAATCCTGCATGCAAATGAAAAGCGAGGGGGGAACTTTCTGCCAGACCCATTCAGGAATCAAATGGAAAATGTAATGCACATTGGTGACCTGATAGACATAGCTCCAAAAAATCGCAAGTTCACATGGAGCAATCGAAGGCTGGGCAGTCACAATATCATGGAGAGGCTGGATCGATTCTTGGTGAATATTTCTCTTGTGTCAACCTTTTCATCTGTTAATTCCACCATTTTGCCTTTCGTTGCCTCAGACCACTATCCAATTACCCTCGACTTGAACACCCACTGCGCCCTTGGTCCGCTGCCTTTTAAGTATAATCAGATTTGGAGCGATCAACAAGCTGCCCGAAATATCATTCAGCTCACCTGGAGGCAGCATATTGAAGGCTCCCCAAGCTTCATATGGGAGAGCAAACTGAAGAACGTGCAAAGAGCGCTTAGACAATGGGCCAAATCGTACTACAAGGAGCCAGAACAGGAAAAGCATGAGTTAAAGCACCAAATCGCTGAACTCCAGTGCACAATCGAGCAAAAGGATTACTGCCACAGTAAAAAATTTCAAGAAGAAGAGTTGTACAATAAACTGAGAAAAATTAAAAGGCAGGTGGAGGAAAAATGGCGCACCAAATCAAGACAAGTATGGTTGGAAAGCGGGGATAAGAACACGTCATTCTTCCATAAGCAAGCCACCGCTAGACAAGTCAGAAATACCATAACTGCTATCTCGGACAACGCAGGGACACACCATGTGGAACAAGTAGATATTAAAGAAGCAGCTACAGAGCATTTCAAGGACCTTTTAACAGAGGTGCAGGAGGAAGAATCTTATGATGACTTGTTACAGCATTTGCATCCTAAAGTCACAGATGATCTAAATAAAAATTTGACAGGAGAAATAAAAGAGGAAGAAATCGTTGAAGCAATCTGGAACCTCCATCCCAACAAGGCACCTGGTCTGGATGGGTTCCCTATTAGCTTTTACAGGGATTACTGGGAACTGATAAAGAAAGACCTCATAAAATACATCAAGTGGATCCAAAAAAAAGGCAAAATAGGCGGATATACAAACGCTACCCACTTGGCTCTCATTCTGAAGGAGAACCGACCATCCAATTTTTCTCGCTTCAGGCCCATATCCTTATGCAACTCATCATATAAAATCTTCACTAAAATCATAGCCTCTCGGCTTAAACCTCTTCTACCGATGCTGATCTCAGACAACCAAGGAGGCTTTATGGCAAACAGACAAATTTCAGATTCTATTCTTTTAGTCCAAGAGGCCATACATTCAAGTCATGCAAGGAATGAGAAAGGCTTCATTCTAAAACTAGATCTGGCCAATGCCTTTGACAGGGTAAGGCATTCTTTTTTATTTGCAGTTCTCCAAAGGATGGGCTTCTCACCTCTTCTTATTAATGTCATAAGATGCTGCATTTCTGGGCCTTGGATCGCCCCCCTCATTAACGGAAGACCTGGTCCTTCCTTCCAAACCTCAAGAGGACTAAGGCAAGGTTGCCCCTTATCCCCTTATCTCTTCATCCTTATGGCAGAATCATTTAGTTGTGCCCTCGATCAAAAGAGGCAGTCAGGCCTCATCACGGGCATCAAGTTTGAAGATGGAATTAAAAATATAAATCATTCTCAATTTGCAGATGACACCCTTCTGCTGGGGGGGCGACCACCATTATTGCAAGAAGATTTAAGTCCCTGCTTGACAAGTTCATGAGATATTCAGGAGGTAAAATAAATTACCTTAAAAGCTGTATTTATGGATGGAATGTCTCACCCCAAATGATACATAATATTGCCAATACTTTTGGTGTCCCCTGCAAGTTAGATTGGGACTGCTTCAGTTATTTGGGAATGCCGGTAACCATAGGGAAAGCAAAAACTGGAGTCTGGGACTTAATGCTGGATAAAATGAAAAGGAAACTTCAGAGATGGGGAACTCTGTGGCTCAATCCAGCTGGGCGACAGGTTCTTCTAAAATCAGGGCTCTCCTCCCTTCCTTTATACCAGTTTTCTCTTGCCCATGCTCCAGCTTCATTCCATCGAAAAATGGATAGCATCCTCAGATTTTTTCTCTGGCAAGGGGGCAAGAATGAAAAGAAAAAATTCAACTTAGTAAACTGGAAACAGGTTATACAAAGTCCTGAGAATGGAGGCCTGGGCATCAGGTCCCCATCTATTATGAATTTAGCATTCGGTGGGAAGTTGATCTGGAGACTTATGGACAATCAACCAGCATGGTGGAAAAATGTCCTAGAATCAAAATATCTTAATCAGCCAAGATCGCAAATTCTCAATGCTGAAATCCCTAATAGACACTGTACAAAGATATGGAAATTCTGCAAAAAATCCATAGTCTTCATGGCGCAAAATGTCTCTAAAGTGCCAAAAGGAGGTGAAACGGTGAATATAGGCTCGGACAAAATCATGGGGAATCCTCCCATAAACAGCCTTCCAGATATCGATCCTATTCTTCGTTATCTTCATAGCAAAGGCATATCCAATCTGAGTCAAATCTCTCAATGGAATGATTCAACTAATGCCTGGGTTCAATGGGAATTCCCACTCATACCCCATCATCTCAAAGGCAGCTTTGGCTCTCTCTATAGCAGTCTACACAGTATAGCACCCACCATCAAAGGCGCAAAGGACGAGTTTCGCTCGGACCCTTCAGGAACAAACTACTCCATCAAAGCAGGTTACAGCTACCTGAGCAGCAAGGAATTTCCCACTGCAGTCTGGGCTCACAGGAAGATTCTAAAAACAGCTTAAGCAATTCCAAAGATCAAATTTTTTATGTGGACTCTTCTCCATGGGAAAATTTTAACTGCAGAGAACCTCAGGAAGAGAGGCATCTTCGGACCCTCCAGGTGCCCCAACTGTCAAGCGGCGGAGGAATCCTTACAGCGTTTATTTATATCATGTCCCTTTGCTGCCTCTTGCTGGAACAATATCGCACCTTCTGCCCCCTCCATTTGGAATCCCCATCATTCTATTGTCGAAATCTTAAACAACTGGAGAAGAAGCTATTCTTGGCACTCAGCGAATCAAAACCCAACTAAAAGAGTTTGGAACGCCATTCCGTTTGTTCTTCTGTGGCGCATCTGGATCGCCCGAAATAGTTTGATCTTCCGAGACAAAGCTACTACAACCAGGCACATAATCCTTAAAGCTACTAGTCTAGCATCGGAAACTATAGCAGCCAAGCTAACAAAGAGAATCGATCCGGTCAGTTTATGGACAGAGGAGAGAAACTTTATTTGGAATTTGATAGACAGGTCCAGCACCATATCAGCAACAAAGATCCATAATTTCAGTGGCAAATCTGACAACCTAGAATGGAAAATCCGCCTCACAAAAGATGATTCCGGTAAATGGCTTCTCTCAAAGAATACTCATTCCTTATTTTTTGATGGAGCTTCCAAATCGAACCCGGGAACTGCTGGTGCAGGGGGCATCATTTTGGATCCTTCAGGTGCAACGGTGTCCTCTTTTGAATGGGGTCTGGGAAGACTAAGTGACAATCCAGCTGAAGCTCTGGGTCTGTTCCAAGGCCTCTTGCAGCTTCAGAACCAAGGGATCAACAAAGCCCTTGTCTTCGGCGACTCGGCTATAATAGTCAGCTTAATGAATAGCAACAGACAAGCATCCAATCCCTTCCTCCATAAAATCATAAGCCGCTGTAAAAATATGTTGTCTCAGAACATGGAGTGCCAATTTTTTCATGTCCTTCGATCCAACAACCAGGAAGTGGACAAGAAAGCTATCCATGCATGTTCACGGGAAAAAGGAAGCCTCTTATGCAATCAAGCGAGCCTGCTCCAATTCATCCCTTGATCCATATGACAACGCCAAAATGCCACTCTCTAAGGAACTGCACTTCTATTATCAAGGAGTCTGATCAAACCTCTTTATGCAGCATTCTCTGTCTAAATGTACTCTTCAGCAGAACTCGTGATTTTTTTACAGCCAGCCAGAGGCCTCCATCGATTGACTAATCAGATCTAACACTACCGTCTAAATGTACAGCAAAACTAGTCTTTTGCTGTCCCAATTCATAAGAATCTATACTTGCTCTAGGACCTTACAAGCGAGCAGTAAAGGTACTCATGTGTACTGCCACAATGAAATTCAAAAACAAGCTACTTCTGTACTTCCATCTATTGTAAAATCGGAGCTTAGACTCCTCCAACTTTTTTGAATGTAACAAGCAACCGATTTTGTAAAAAAAAAAAAAAATAATGTCGTAATTTCATAGTTAATCTTGGTCATTCATTAGGCGGAGATTTGACAATAGAAGTCATGTTTAATTTAGGGTTTTTTTCCCTAGAAGGAAACCCCTCACTATATATGAGGAAATTGTATTGCAACTATGCATATGTGTATTCTGAGCGAGAAAGAGAGAGGATATTGTGTGAGAGTGAAGATGAAATTACAACGGATATGTTGTAGGTTGTATCTCTTCATTTTGTTAGATAATATAAAAGGAAGGACTAGATGTTTCTCTGTGGATGTAGCCCAAATTGGGTGAACCACGTATATCCGTGTCTCTCTTGTTTTATGCATTTTCTGTGTTTATATTTTTGCAATATTTTATGTGTTCCATTGCTCTGTAATATATAATTTTTTAACAACTGGTATCAGAGCTGAAGGTCTATTTGGCTGATAAAGTCGCAAGAGAGAAGGGTTCCTAGTTCGAGTGGGAGCAATGGTGGAAGATGGTAGGTTTAGGGTCGAAAAATTTAACGGCCAAAACTATCAACTATGGAAAATGCAGATTGAAGACTATTTGTATAAGAGATATTTGTACCTACCATTAAGTGGAAAGACAAAGAACCCAGCAAGTATGACAAACACATAATGGGATATTCTCAACAGAAAGGCACTTGGAACAATACACTTGTGCCTAGCTATGTCAGTAGCCTTTAATATTTCAAAGGAAACAACAACATAGGGTTTAATGTCGGCATTGGCCAAACTATATGAAAAGCCCTCTGCCTCAAATAAGGTATTTCTTATGAATCATTTATTTAATATGAATATGTTAGAAGGTGGATCTGTTGTTGATCATTTAAATTAATTTAATACATTTACTAGTCAGTTAAGTTCTGTGGGGGTAACCTTTGATGATGAAGTTAGGGCTCCATTTTTTCTGTGTTGATTGCCAGAAAGTTGGAATGGTTTACTTATGGCCATTAGTAACTCTGTCTCTGGACTAGTGCTTTAAAGTTTGATGACGTTGTCGGTGCAATCCTTAGCAAGGAAATGTGATGGAAAAGCTTTGGTGAGACATCAGATAATGCTTTGAATGCAAAGATTAGGGGAAGAAAAATGGAAAGAGGAAAGAGCCCAGGATATCGCAGTAAGTCAAGGAAAGGTAGATCCAAGTCCAGGTCAAGGATAGTGTACTGGAAATGCAGGAAGAAAGGACACCTGAAGAAAGACTGCAAGTCTCGAAAGGGAAAAGAAGGAGATGCATAGCAAGAAAACAATCATGAAGCCAATGTGACAGGTGATGTGTTGCAAGATGCTTTAATTCTTTCATTAAAAAATATTATTGGTGCCTGGGTGGTAGATTCAAGGGCTTCATTCCATGCCACACCTGACAGGAAACATTTTCATGATTATGTTCAAGGAGATTTTGGACAGGTTCGTTTGCGTGATGATAAACCCTGTAAAATCATTGGAATGGGTAAATCATTCATAAAACAACATAATGGAAACCAATGGCTATTGAAGGAGGTAAGGCATGTTTCAGATCTGAAGCAAATCTAATTTCAACAAGGCAGTTGGGAGGTGAAGGTTGTGTAACTACTTTTATAGATAAAACTTGGAAGGTCACTAAAGGAGCCCTCGTAATAGCTAAAGGAGAAAAGGTTGGTACATTGTATTTATGCAATGGTATTTCTAATTCTATTATTGCTTTAACCTCTACAGGAGCAGATTCAGTAGTTTGGCATCATAGGCTCGGGCACATGAGTGAGAAGGGGATGTAGATTCTTCACTCAACTTTGTTGCCAGGTTTGAAGCAAGTTGATTTGGAACTTTGTGAGAATTATGTTTGTGGAAAATAGAAGAGAGTCAGATTCCTCAAAGTTGGGAAAGAAAAGAAGAGCGAAAAATCAGAGCTTGTGCATACAAATGTATGGGGACCTACTCAGGTATCATCTCTCAGTGGCTTTCATTATTATGCTACTTTTATTAATGATGCAACTAGAAAAACCTGGATTTATTGTATTTGAAATAAATCTGATGTATTTGATACTTTCAACAAATGGAAAGCTTTGGTTGAAAATGAGGTAGGAAAAAGGTTAGAGTGTCTCAGATCAGACAATGGAGGTGAATATTGTAGCAAAGAGTTTGATAGGTATTGTTTAGAGAATGGAATTAGCAGAGAGAAGATAGTTCCAGGAACACCACAAGAAAATGGTGTGTCGGAAAGGATGAACAAGACAATCATAGAGTGTGCAAGGTGCATGAGATTGCATGCAGGATTGCCTTTACAATTTTGGGCAGATGTTGTAAATACTAATGTTTATATAATAAACATAGGGCCTTCAAGTTCCTTGGATGGTGGTATTTCAGAGGAGGCATGGACAGGTAAAAAGGTAAACTACTCATTTTTAAAGACTTTTGGTTGTGAAGCCTTTATCCACATTAATAAAGAAAATAGACAAAACTTGAGGCAAAACCAAAGAAATGTACCTTATTGGATATGTGTAATGATTTTGGTTATCGCTTATGATATGAAAACACAAAAATCATTAGGAGAAGAGATGTTATATTCAATGAAAAGGTTTGTATAAAGGATCAGATGTTAGAAAAACAAAACATGAAAAGAAAACAGAGGAAACACAGCGCCTTGATGAGATCACGAAAAAGTGAGGTGCTTGAAATCATAATGATCAACAGTCAAACAACAACAACAACCAAAAGCAACAAGCACCTCAACACCTGAAAATGTTTAGAAGAACGGATAAGTAGACCCCTAAACAATACCTCGCCTCATTATATTATTATTGTTATGATTTTGGTGACCAGAATGTTATGAAGAAGCAGTGTAGGTAGAAACCAGGAAGAAGTGGGAGCAATCCATGAAAGAAGAGATGGACTCCTTGGTACATAACCAGACTTGGGACTTAGTCAGGTTGCCTGCAGGTAAAACAACATTGCAGAATAAATGGGTTTACAGGTTGAAGTAAGATGATGGATGTAGAAAAAGGGATAAAGCTAGACTTGTGGTGAAGAGGTTTGCACAGAAAAAAGGTATAGACTTTGATGAGATATTTTCTCCTGCTGTTAAAATGACTTCAAACAGAACTATTTTAAGTCTAGTAGCAGTTGAAGATTTGCATCTTGAGCAGTTAGATGTAAAGACAACCTTTTTGCATGGGGATTTGGAGGAAGAGATATATATGTAGCATCCACGAGGATATGAGGTCAAAGGGAAGGAGAAACTAGTGTTCAGGTTAAAGAAGAGCTTGTATGGCTTAAAATAGGCTCCAAGGCAGTGGTATCTAAAATTTGACATGTTTATGTCTGAACAAGGTTATACTAGATGTCACTTGAATAATTGTGTTTATCTCAAAAGGCAAAATGATGGAAGCTATATTATATTGTTATTGTATGTAGATGACATGGTTTTTGCAGGTTCTAGCATGTAGGAAATAAATGTGCTCAAAAGAAAATTGGAAAACTCATTTGCAATGAAGGATTTAGGTGTTGTAAAAAAAATGCTTGGTATGAGAATAACTAGAGACAGGAAGAATCGCAAATTAACGCTGTCTCAGAGTGAGTACATACAAAAGGTGTTAAAAAGATTTAATATGCAGAATGCAAAACTAGATAGTATACCTTTGGCTAGCCATTTCAAACTAAGTAAGGAGATGTATCCCAAGACTCGGGAAGAGATGGCTTATATGTCTAAAGTTCCATATGCATCAGCAGTTGTAAGCTTAATGTATGCAGTGGTCTGCACAAGGCCTGGTATTGCACATGCAGTGGGAGTTGTAAGAAGGTACATGAACAATCCAGGAAAAGAACATTGGATGGTAATGAAGTGGATTCTCAGGTATTTGAGAGGTACCACAAATCAAGCATTATGCTTTGGTGGTTCAAACATTGCTCTACAGGGATATGTTGATGCAGATATGGTAGGTGATAAGGATAACATGAGAAGCACCACAGAGTATGTGTTTACTATAGGTGGAACAACTAATAGTTGGGTTTCAAAATTGCAAAGTGTTGTTGCACTCTCAACAACGGAAGTAGAGTATGTTACTGCTACAGAGGCTAGAAAATAAATGATTTGGTTATAAGGGTTTCTGGATGAATTGGGTAAGAAGAAAGAGTTGGTCAGCTTATACAGTGACAACCAGAGTGCCATTCACCTTGCAAGGAAATATGCATTTCATTCCAAGACTAAACATATATAGTTCAAGTACCATTTCATACGTTCTGTGTTGGAAGATGGATAGTTGAAGCTGGAAAATATACACACTAGACAGAATCATGTAGATATGTTAAAAAAGTTGTAACCAGGGAGAAACTAAGATTTTGCTTGGTTTCAATTGGTCTTCAAGTATGATGATGAATATGAGAAATAGGCAGGTCCAAAATGGAGTCATTATCTAGCAAATGAAGCAATGGTGGAGTTGCTATAATCAGTCTCCAATGGGAGATTGTTGGGTGTGGAGCCTGATTATCATACTTATTCAAATGTATCGCCGCATTGGACCCCAGTTCATAATGGGGCGTCAATGCTGCCCGTTTTTACAGCACTAGGGGGGTCCAAGGGAGGCGATGACGATTTTTTAGTGCCCCCTTGGCAGGGGTTCTGGGGCAGCTCCCCCAAAGCTAAAAATAGATTTAAAATTGCCTTGTAAAATGATGTAATTTCGTAGTCAATCTAGGTCGTTCATTAGGCCGAGATCTGACGGTAGAAACCATGTTTAATTTATGGTTTTTTCCTAGAAGGAAACCCCTCGCTATATATGAGGAAATTGTATTGCAACTATGTATATGTGTATTTCGAGTGAGAAAGAGAGAGGAGATTGTGTGAGAGTGAAGAGGAAATTACAATGGATCTGTTGTAGGTTGTATCTCTTCATTTTGTTGGATAATATAAAAGGAAGGATTGGTCGTTTCTCCATGGACTTAGCCCAAATTGGGTGAACCACGTTGTTGAGCCTCAAACCTGCACCTTCCTATACACCCTCTCAGCCTTCTTTT
>APFE031248441.1:52174-130208 GCA_000404065.3 Pinus taeda
ACAATACCATGGGCCAAAACCATAATAACACAATTCCATCGGCTAAATACCAAGAGTTAAACATAAGAAACCCCACGTGTGCTTTTCTCTGCCTTGAAGTAAGTGAATTGGGGGTACGCACCTCCTGAATGGGATAACTGCGGGTATGTACGCACTTTATGTAACATCGGCCTGCGTGTATGCACCTTCTGTAAGGTGTACCTGCGTACCCCTTATTTGCTTCAATATTTGATAGCTGATCATCAATCTTTGCTGCTGATTTGAAGTACTGTGATCTATCCCCCTTTGGACTTGATGGCAAAGCTTGCTTGTGAACTGTCATCTGATCCCTTTTTGCTGTCCGGTAACCCATGCACTTTGTCACATCTGATATTTGTAGATTCATCTGAATGTATACAAGTGAGATGATCTTCTATGAGAGGGTTGCCATCAAGTACAACACATGCATCACAATGCCAACATTATTTTGATTCGCGATACTCGTAAAGTTGAAATATTTCATAAAATTTCCATATTACCAAATAAAATTGAAGTAATTATAGTCATCAATTTCTCTTGACAACGGGGAAGTATTTGGAATTCCAAGCCCACCTCTCTCCGAAACTTTTCAATCTAAATTTTACTGTCACTTAATATCTTAATTAGATCAATCTTAGGGATATTTGATGAAAATTACTTATGTAATTTTGGTACCCATAGTTTGACATGCTTCCAAATTGTGTCCAACATTGCTATCATTTGCCTTCATAGTACATTAAGACACAAGTACACTCTTGAAATAATTTGGTTAAGGAATTATCTATCGATTAATCTCAAACTCTAAGCCGATGATTTCACCAGACAGACTCTTGAGAAGTTCTCGATTGATGACTCTGCACTTCCCAAAGATATAATTTGTTGAGTTGAATGTGGTTTGCCCCGTTTTTTAGAGCCACAATGAAGAAAATGTCTACAAGGAGGGCGGGAAGAGTGAGAACGAAGCCATTTGTATACATATTCCATGTGGAAACCATGATTGCAACTCGAAAACACTCTCACATCTTCTCTTGCCATGAATTATGCCAAATAGATAATGCACTTCGTTGCAAGTTGTGGTGTAATAGATTTGCCATAAATGTGAGACGGGAGAGGATCTATGGATTTGTTGTTTAGTCTAGTATTAGCCCATCTTGTGGCCATATGATCATGGCATGGTCTCCAAATTCTGTCCCATTGAATGAATAAAGCCAGCCTCGCCAGATATGGCGGCGCAGAACAAGGTAAAATGAACAATGATAGTGATTTCTGTCATAGGAAGTCTAATTGTCGCTTGTAAACTTTCGCATGACAGGTCCATTGAAGAGAACTTATTGAGGGTGGCCTCTAAAACCATTTGTCCCTCACTCGTCGAAAAAAGTTGAAATCCTGCAGATTTTGCTACCTAATGCAACATAAAAGTTTTGTTAGAAAATAATTTCAAAGATGAATTGTTCATATAATTCATTGTAATATTTGTTATGCTACATGACCAGGGATATGGAATCAAAAGGTGTTGAAAACAACTAATTGAACGAAAGTTGGAGTGTGGAAGGATCTTGAGAAAGGAAGCAAACAAAGTCCAAGCAAATGACTATGGAGATCTTAACATTCACTCCTTGAACCTACTTTAACCATTATAAAAAACAAAAGGAATCTAATATGGGTACGAACACGAGAATGAATACCATGCAAATCAATCTAAAACAATTAAAATACAATACATTATAAAGCGAAGTAATCTAAGCCACTAGTACGAGAGATCGATGCTCATAAGAAGTTCGTAGGTTTATATTATTCTGGGAGATCTTCTTCTTTATATGGTAGGGAGGTGAGTGTAGATTACAGAATAAGAACGAAGACCTCTAGATTTATTAGAAGTCAGCTTAGGTAGTTGAAACACATCATCAGGGTTTTTATACATCATGTCTCTCAAAATGACACCCTGCGGCAATACAAGTGGCCAATCTACCTGGTGAAGTGCTCGTTTGGCAACTGGTTGGGGTGGTGAACATGGTGTGCATGTGGGAAAGAGTTCAATCCTTATGGTATTTTGGGCTATCATTCAAATCTCAAGTATTCTGAGAGTTTGATTTTGAAGTTGTAGTGAAGCCAAGAAAGCTTAATGCAGGACCTCGAGTGGGCATAGCACAGATGTTGACAAACAGAGATGAATAGGGATTTACAATAATGGCCTTTACTTCTAGCAAGGAATGATGATTGGTAGTCGATAAGACTGAGATGCAGATGGAAAACAATTTTTTGTTGGATTAACATAAGGTGAAAAACATGCATATCTTGAAGACATATGTTCACTTGATGCTTAACCTGGATGGCCTAGGGCACAAATGTGTGGACCAAAAAGGCATTATCCAAGCGGTATAAGGTGCCTACCTACCCCCTACTCTCCTTTATCAAGTAAGTTGCAGTGGTTTTAAGATGTGAAGTTGTTGACCTTAGGAGACAACGAGCATACTCTATCTGGCCAGAAAGAGTTGACCTTGTTCGATATTAGAACGTTGGATGATGCATATGCCAAGGCCAGGTATCTGGAGCCATAGCCCATCCCATGTACATATCCAAATGTAGAGAAAGATCCAAAGACATCGAATTGTAAAACCACCTTATCTTCCAATGATGGTATACTATGAAATCAGCAGAAGGTTCCAATGAGAAAGCAGTTACTCACCGATGATGAAGGATGGAGAATCTTCTGGTTAGTAAGTTAACATTTATGTATTGAAGAATAAGAGGAGTAATAGTAAACTAAACTAAGGAGAGGAAATTGTTGTTGGGTGTTACCACTGCTCGGATGCAAAGATGTATGCCAGGGAGCCTAAAGCTAAAACAAGGTTATCATTTGTTTCTATCCCATTGAGTGGAATGACATTTTTTGTTAAGTTACAAGCACATAAAATGTTCTTTGAATTTCACAAAAAACATTCCTCAAATTATTGTGCTTTGATAGCAAGTCTGTAATTCCCTGAGAATCTAACGTAGGCCTTCTGCTTTCCATTTTGCTTCCTTGTTGTAACTATGTTGGTCAGATTCTTTGTAGTTCATTATTTCATTCGAGCTTCCCCATGGATGAGTTTTTTTCCCAATGAGTACAAGCTGGGCAAGAAAGAATGTTTAGACCTCAGACTCAGCCTAGAGATTCAAACCGTGGATCTCAATGTCACGCAGGCAGGAAAACAACACGGGGTAGATCTCATGCATTGTACTCAAAGGCGTGTTCTTCACTTTAGTGATAACTCTATTGTCATTAATTTAGAAGCAAATCCCTAGGTGTGTTCTTCGCCCTAGCGATGGATCTATTGTCATTAATTTAGAATCAAATCCCTTGGTTGATGCATTACATAAATCATTCGTCAATAACCCACAACTAGGATCTGATCCCCTTACTCGTCGTCAGCCTCATTGTTTCCTACAGCCTAATTGCGAGGTGCCTAGCTGTGGTGGATGAGAAGGACGCGAACGATGAACTCTCCTTCCAAGGAATGCAGGATTATTTCCAAAACGTGTTTGACTGTACGAGCGTGTTTGATGACTTTAATTTCGACGACGATGTGATTTTGGCGAAGAAGCCTCACCCATTTCATTGGCCACGTGTCTAAGTTTAATTGCAATGGGCGATGAAAATTAAGCTTTTCGATTCACTGGGGTGAATAGCATTTGCTCACCCCAAGCCCGCAAAGAAAACACCTATCGACATAATTATATATAAAAGTGAATCTATATATAAAGTAATTTCACATTTAATTATATAATATATATATATAATATATATAAATTCCAATTTAAGGTCATAGTCAAGCCATACACCAAATTGGTGTATGAGACCCCCTTGTTTGTGGGACAAGGGACCCACCTCCGCGCAACGATTTGACTGCTAAGTCTACGAAGGCATACATACTCTACCCCCTATATATATATATATTAAACCACCAAAAATAATATCATAAAATAAAATGTGATCGTTAAAAACTTTCGAAAACTTGATCAAACTTTGTAAGTTATTTTCAAAAGTTACACATTAATTAAAAGTCAAACATAAGTTTGACACACCTAAATGAAATTTTCATAAATATTGAGATTTGATGTGTGTACTATTATGACGCTTGGTGGCATATAGAATTTTCTTGATCTTTTATTTTTAAAATAATTTTTATTTTTGACAAATTCTATTTATAACCTCATAAAATTAGTCATTTCATCTATATCAACCGATAAGAAAATAGAAATTCAAATTTCAAAAATTAATTTTTATTTTCAAAATATTCAATTTAATAGTTATTTTTTCAAAACTTTAATAGACTTTATAAAATCTTTTTAGAATTTTCACTGTAACATGATTACAATATAACCTGAACAGGCAGGTATAATAACGTTGGCAGATTACATATATATATGAGGAAAAGTCGAAGATAAGAAACAATAAAATGCCTTGCCCAATGCCAAAAACAAGTCATAACAATCATTTGTAATAAATAAAATCGGAAGAAGTGCGGATTTATACAACTAGCAGAAATATAAATGTGTCAAATTAACCATACACAACCAAACCAAAGGAATATACAACGTTTAAAGTTGAAATGTGTGGCACTGTATACAAGGAATCTAAAACTAGAACACCGAGAAATATTAACAAAGGTTAAGTGAACAAACCAAGAGAGTTTTTATTTCATTGCTTAAATATTTCAATTACAAATATTTGCAGAAGATGGTATAAACGAATGAAGGAAGCACGCAGTGTTGCTCGGAGACTGGAGGCACTTATTCAAACACATAATAGTGGTACCTAATAAACATGCGTGGTTGACTGCCAACTTAGAGATGCATATCTAGAGTTCTACCAAGCGGGAACTCCTCTGCATAAGCTTCCCTCTTCTAGTGACTGCTTTATATATTCAACATATATATGCAACATCCATGTCTTTCTCCTAGCCATGCATTCATCAAGATGCATATATTTATTCAGAAAATGTTTTGGATTAATCATATCACTGGTTTTTATGCCTAAACTAATGATGTGATTAATCTGAAATATTTTATGAGCAAGAACGAATAACAATATAGATCACAAAAATTTGAAATAATTTTGAAACATGTTTGAAATCAATGATGCATATACTCTTGGGAGTACTTGAATCTGACTCTGAGAACTAAAATGGTATCCTTTTCTGAGTGTAGATGATGTGGTAGCCATGGCGGTGGTAACGAGGGACTTGGAAAATTCATGGAGGAAACATCATTTTTTTTATAAGAAATAGTTAATAAGCCCCTTTTGTCCCACATGCACCATGTGTAAGTGCATCACATAACATGTATACCACCTTTATAGTCATCTTTGCTTTACGGTGATGGGTGTTGTTCAGTGGTGCCAAACTCTGACTTTAATGGTCCCAATAGGTGCATGGGTCCACAAGTATGTGGTCGTGCATCTGGCTTCATATGTATATTGGACTTCGTCTAAACAATGTAGACTATGGATAGTTAATAAAGGTATGGATTTTTCTAAAATAATGGTTACAAACATAGTTTGATGAGGACCATGGAAACATAACATAGATATTATAATACTTTAGGTCTGGTTAATAAGTTATAGACATAATTTGACGAGGACCATTGAAACATAACATAGATATTGTAATGTAGGGAGGGATGTGAATGACCATGAATTTTATGACATTAGGATCCATAATACACTAAAGGGGGGAAAGAAAACCAAATCCCATTTTAACAAGGTTGGCTCATTGATATCAGAGAATAGACTTTTTATTGAAGCTCTTTCTAGGAAGAAATTTGCATTCCTATTTAAGGCAAGGACTAGGTTACTTCCTTGGTTGGGTTGAAGGAGATAACCCTTTTCTTTTCTTTCATTCTTTTGAGAGAAAACACATAAAATTTTGTATAACAAGCTAGGTTTATATCAATGAAGGTAGGAAATGAAGGCATGGGAGTGTATGTTAATGAGAGATTGAGTGTGAAAACCTGGATGCAGTGGGGTGAGAGATATTTTTGAGCTTGCAATTGGTAACATTAACAAAAATTGTCATCAACATATAGAAGTTAAAAGTGAACATTAATGGTATGTCAAAGCCTTGCAATAGCATGAATGAGTCTATCGCGTGTTGCATATTAATTTCCATGTAGCATACAATAAGTAATCATTATAGTCGAGGCTATAAGTGAGCAGACAAGATCAAGTTGTTGATTGTCATGACTTTTAAGTAGTGGTTTTGTGTGGTTTTTCTTGGCTTGATCACACCCACTGAATTCGCGTTACGTTAGCAAATGACATCATATTATGTCTTATAACGTCAGGTGAGGAAGGGAGAGATTCTATAATGGAGGATGTCAAGTACATTTACATCTGAATCACTCTAAGCATGGTTAAGTTTGATATACATAGTCCTATAAAAAACGGTTGATAAATAAACACTATATTTTAGTTTATATTTGACCAAGGGAGGGCCTTAGAGAGATAGTTCTACAAAGTGTGGCTTTCATTTTGCGGACTGAAAAGCCACCTTCGTACTCTGCACAACGAAAGCCATATTGTACACAACAATCTCTCTAAGACTCTCCATGCCTCTTGTGTAGAGAAACGTATCATACAAGACACAGATAGATCGACATTACCATGACCATACCAATGCAATATGTATATTTTAACCACTTTTAATATATATACTATATAATATATATATATATATATAATATATAATATTCACGATTATAAATATTTGCTTTGTCTTTCATTTCTCTCGATCTGACCTTGCTCCACATTTATCTTTTAATTTTCTATCTCAGGTGGTTGAACGTTTTAGAATTCCAATAACTTTAATCTTTATTTTCATTCTTAATAGTTTCTCTGCTATTCAAAGGTTTTTCTACACTTTGTTAGGTTCCCCCTCATTGAACCATTCAAGATGAAGCAATAAGAGATTGATTGGATGAATAGTTCATATTCAATCTTAATCCACGCAATGATTACTCAATTTCATTCCCCATTACAAAATCCCTCCACTAGTTCAATAGGACTCAAAGAGGAAAATGTTTACGATCGCTAGATACAAAATCTCTTCACTGTTGCAATAGTGACTTGAAGAGGAAAATGTTTAGGAGGACAACCTTCATTAACGGTCTTTTATCTGCAAAAATTTATAATTTATTGAGATTAAAAAATATATTTTTTAATTCGTAAATTATAATTTATGAATTATTATGTTGATATAAAAGTGAATATTTAAAATTTAGAAATCCTGAAATAGCTTTTAAATGTAAATCACTTGACAAAGCATTATGTAATAATTACGCTTTTGGTTAAAACCCAACTTACATGTATCTATTTCCTATCCCACTAATTCCCTAGCCCCACGCAAAAACGAGAGATTATGTGCAAATAGACACTAAGAGTAAATCACTAAGATTGTGGGGCTATAAAAACCAATAATTGCATGCTGATTATAAAAACCAAATCTCGAGACCATAAAATTTCTAATGAAGCCTTGGTGTTATATCACCATATGTGTTGCACAACGACGATATCTTGTGGATGAAGAATATCTCATCTCCAAAGTAGGCATCACAAAATTGCAAGATCTAAGATGGTAGGGGAAGCAACCAAACCTTTAAATTATTGTTATTTCCACAAGTCTAGATGGACAAATGATGGGTGTTGTGTCATTGTTGTTGTTTAGTTGTAATATGAATTGATCATCAACTAATTTAAAGAATATACAAATGGAAAGTCAATGGCTAGATTTGATGGTCGTATAACCCGTTTTCCTTTGTTTGCATGTTGATTCCCAAAAAGCCATAAGAACCTTTGATCTATGAAATAGATATTTTTGGGTTTATTAGAGTTACCAATATTCATGACACACATATATTTTTGTGAAGTTAATTATCAGAGAAAAAATGTAGAACTGCTCATTGTGCAGAGTACGAACGTGCGGAGGAAGCTTTCATTATGTTTCCTTCGCATTTCCTTAGTCTGCACAATGTATCATTAATTTATCACAACCTTCTCAGTTGATGTTATAATATTCTATTGTCCAAGTTGCTGTGTCATGGATTCTAGAGGATATAGATTATTCAAAATGTATCAAGCCTTTTTAATTGAAATTTAATATGATAAAATATGGTGATTTAAAATTGGCATTCTTTAAGGACATTGAAATATATATTATGACTAACCGTATATATGTAAAATTACAACATTGTATGACGAGGAGATATTCTACCTAGTAGGCTTTCTACATTTTATTCAACTAAATCTATGAGGTTGTAATTCTATATAGAGCATGCTTGTAGAAAATGAAGAAATCCTTGGTTTATACAAAAATAGGATATTGAAATCAAGCAATATCTTATTAGAAAACAAATGGAGAGTGGAAGAGGCATTTCGACAAGCAATGGGATCAATTTGTGGCAAGTAAAGGCAAGTTCAATCCTTGAGAAATTCTTGCTCCAGACCAAATAATATTTTCCAGATCTTGGTTAGCTAACATTCTTCATTGTGCAGAGGTGGCTTTGCACTCCGCACAATGAAAATCACATCCACACTTAGAGGATTGTTATGCTATCAAGTGAATTTGTTTGTGCTAGATAAGATATGATACTTCGAAAAGAACTTGCTTGAGTAGGGTTTTGACTGATGTATGTCTATGAGATATCAAACAAGACATCCATGAAGATGCCTTGAAATAATCTAAATTCACCATTCTTTCTTTAATAGGATACTCACTTGGGTCTATCACATACAATGTATCTAATTTACATTGTTGATTAAAAGGCAGTTGCGAGAGGCCTTTGAAAACCTTGTTTTGTTCACCAAATGACTTTGTGATATTGAATGAAAGCCATAATAAAAAACAACAAATTTTAAGCATGAATCACCATTATATATAGTACTAGTATCCATACCTACATTAACTATCACTTCTAACAATGGGCCTTTTGTATTGCTAATCACACTTATCCACACTTCCGCATTCCGCATTGATGATTATAATATCAATTGTATCATTGAGATCATTGCTTACCAACAATTTCTTTGTCTAAAGTTCATATGCATATTAACATTTAAAAAGAAAAAAAGAAAAAAGAAAAAAAGATGTCAAGCCTCGCTCAAAATGCACACTATATAAGTAATATTAACATGATAAAATGTAGCTCCAATGTAATTGTTTTCACCATAAAATTATCACTAACCACAATATGCTAATATTCACCCAAAAATTACTTATTGAGCCGAGAGGCTCATTCTACAACCCAATATGAAGAGGATATGTAAGTTTGTCCGTCTATCCGTTGAGTTGGCATGTGCCCCTTTAAAATAAAAATAAATTATGCTCTAAAAGGAAAAATAATGTTGGCTATAGTAAAACAAATTCTACAACCCAGTATTAGGGGGATGTATAAGTCTGTCCGTCCATCTGTCGAGTTGACATGTGCCCCTTTAAAATAAAAATAAATTATGCTCTAAATAGAAAAATAATGTTGGTTATAATAAAAAAATGAATATGTCGTGAAGTAATTAGAAGTATAAAAAAATGTGTGAGTAAGACATTTAAACCTTATACTTTTCAAAATTATTTCAATAAGAGATTTAAATAAACTATTTGAAGATCTATGTTAACTAATTTATGTCGATATCAACTTCATATATATCTATATATAGAAAAAGATTTGTAAAATATGTCTACATGTCTTGTAAAATATTTTATGACAATTGTGTATATATTAAATATCATTTCAAAAAAATTATGTATATATAATGAAAAAAATAAGCTTTTTATGGTTAAAACTGCCCTAAAACTGTTTTTGCTTGGCTAAGAGCTCGTCTTCCTCGGACGTAAGGAAACAGGTTAACGACCTAAGACCTAGAGGCATCTGGCAAGAGTGAAAGCATACCCCCTTACGAACCACCAATGGGTTATTCTAGGTGGCGTGGTTTTCCTTGAATAATGGTGATGAGCTAGCCTGCATTCGCGAATAACATCAAGAGATGGTTGTCCTCACTGCTAGTTTGACAACTGAGTTATGATAGGTTTTCCCACCCTGGCAAAAAAAACATTTATTTGGTCCTATATATACTATATATAGCATTCAAAAATACAAATTTTAAGCAATGAAAAGAAATTTGATCCCTCTTTGCTCATGTTAGATCCATACTTAGATGGCTTTATGCTCGTTATATTTAAAATGATATCAGTGCTAAAATTATTGTTTGTGTCTTTGAGTTCGTTGTTAGCAATATGGTAAAAGACATTTTGTTTACATAATGCGAAGTGCGGAGGTGTGATTAGCAATACAAACACGCCTCCACAACTCTGCACTCTGCATTGCATAAACAAAATGCCTGGAGATAAACTAACATGTGGCATTTATTCTAGTGAAGCGTAACAAATTTTGCCTTCGAATAATTGTCGCAATGACCACCAATTCTCTCTGTGCAAGGAATATATGTTGTTGCCATCAAATTAATAAAAAATTCACTCCTTTCATCTTTTCTTTTTGACGATTAAGGAGAACTAAATTCAACATCTTAGAAACTTCATTCATGGTTTCACATAATCAGAAGAGTCATAGAAGTAAATTATTTCCCATAAACTACATTGCATTTACAAGTCTCTAGTTTTTCGAAGGAACACATTGCGACGACTAAAAACTTCGTGGCATTTCTTACTTTATAAGTTCATAGTAAAACCTTATCATATTATCGTTTCTAATCTGATGTTTGCAAAGGCGACAACTGTAATGATGTAAACAAATCAGAGCTAAATCAATAATTCATTGTTTGCTAATAGAGCTGTCATTTTTGTAGATTCAAGAAGACACGACTTGTAACAGATACACAGATTAATATATAAATGCTTATTGCACGAAGTAAAAGCAGCAAAATAGAACACTGTTATTTTGCTTGAAGTAGTGAAGGGAATTTCGGTGAAACAAATATTTGCATTGCGAGTGCGAGAGAAAGTGTGTGCGGGGAATGGTACATAGAGCAAGGGATACAAACTCTCCCCGCGCCCCCCCCCCCCCCCAACACAATTTCTCTGCACAACAAAAATAGTAACAATTTGATATTAAATTAATATATAAATGCTTCCACCACATATTTGTTCAACACCTTCACACCACACCACACACACACCCACACTGCCCCACCCCCCCCTCCCCCTTTTTCCTCCATACTCTCCATAATGTATCAACGTTGGGGGTGTGGGGAGATAATATGAAAATCATAATATTCCCATGAATTGTGCAGAGGAGGGAATAACGAAAAATTGTGGAAACAATTGCGGAAACAGAGCATCTTGCATTGCCTTAATCGCATCAGCATAACAATAGCTACCAAAAGAGGCGACAAATTATGGAAATGATTACAAAAATAGAGCTTATTGAATAACAACAAAACACATACCCCACACAAAGAGACAAGGACTATGCTACTATGCAACTATCACCCTTGTTTGATAGTATGGTTGTGTTTTTTTTTTTGGGTTATATGTTAACAATTGGATTTTCCAACCTTATTGATCATACTACATTTTTTGAATTTGGTTAAAAATATTCTTGATCTTTTACTAATTTGAATTATTTTATATATGCTTTCGCTTCACTCTTATCAATGTGGGGAGGCATGGATTTTTTTATTGAGGATTCAAACAAGATTACTTATAGTTTCATACTTGGAATCATATAATGGGCTATTTATCAATAATTATAAATTTATTTTAACTTTTGAGAGAGATCAAATCTCTTAGGTGAAAACCTCTTTTTGAGTATAAAATTTGAGGAAAGATATGCACCTACAAAGATTTGATTCCTCTCGAAGCTTGGTAAATACAGGGTTAAGATGTATATATGTTTTTTAAGGGTGCTTCATAGACATTGGGTGGCCGCTACATCCACGGGAAAATCCAGGTAGATCAAACCAAAGGGATCTACTCGTCGGCTAAATAAGAAAGGCTTAACCCAAAGGGCATTGAGGAGATTTAACCCTGTGACCTCCCAATTGGCGAGATACTTAGCAACAGGAACTCGACCAACTGAGCTAACCCTTGGGGCTAAGATGTATCTATGTTATTTCTTAATAATATTATTTATATTTATATACATTTCTCTCTCTTTCTCTCACACACACATCTGTATCGTTGGCTTGACCCACTAGGGATTTGAACCTTAAATCTCGTGATTTACATGATACTTTGAACCTCAAATCTCATGGTTTACATAATACTTTATAACATGACAAGTGAAAATCACAGCTTTACCTCATAATAGCAGAGGAGATTTAACGATGGGGACTCGACCAATTGAGCTAACCCTTGGGAATACATATATGTATGTGGACACACTTGGAGTTTCTTCTTAACATGCTTTATAATTATTTTAACCTAATTTTTTAATATGATATGTATAAGATTGATTTGAGAGAGAGAGCGAGTATTAAGTTTCTACATGCCTATCAATTAAATTTAAATATGAAGTTATGAAATATTATAGTTAAGAATATGAATCATTATTTTAATTTATATGGTAAAATAGATCATGAGAGATATTATTCTTCTTGGCTCTTGGTTGATTGATAGTTTATGTTAGTTCTTAATAATATTTGTATCTATATAAATTAAACGCACACACACACACATATTCTTATTTTTAATTTTATTAAAACCCTGATATATATATGTGTGGACGTGAGTGTGCATGTGCTTTTTTATTTTTATTTTATTTTTTCTCCCTGGGAAAAAAATGTAATTTCATTATCAAGGAGATATAAAATTACATGTCGTTGATACATGTATTGCATGTATTCGAAGGTATATATCCATAAATCAGTGGATCTTACACATATAAGGCAGTGCCTTTGACAAAATCCCATTGCTTTTGTCATCAACTTGTGACAAGGTCGAAACCCCAGACAAACAAAATGAAACAAGGGCAAAAGCATACAGGGCCCATAAGCTCGCAAAATATAACCATGGAAAATGACAATAAAAATAGGGCCGAAGCTCAAAGAAAGGCAACGATGTGTCCACGGGGCCAACCCACAACACAGGCTGCAAACAAGTGACACAACGACTTGAAAGCCCCACCATTAGAGCTAAGAGAGAGATCCTAACCCGAGAAATGACCACGACATGAAGGATTCGATCGAGGAACCTAGTTGAACATGGAACCAATGAACTGACCAACCATGAACCCCCCAAAAGTAAGCCAAATAAATCCCCAAACGCACTAGAGAATGGAAAAAAAAAGCAGCACGAAGTAGAGGGTAGAGGCGGCTAGGGATCCCTAACTGTCGAGCCCTCTACTCCCTCAATGCTCCACCCAACACAAACTTTAAATGATAGACACCGACAGAGTGTAGCCAAGGAAGCCCGAAGCAACCAACACAGGAGGGGGCGACAACATCCCATAGGAGAAACAATGCATTCGAGAAGGCAGTTGTGAAGCCATAGCGCAACAATGATGACCACAATGACCCAAGCCCTCACAAACAAGCAAGATAGTGGGAATTGTACCAGGGGGGTGAGGTAGGAAAGGCAAACAACGACCCAAACTAAGAAGAAGCAACAACTAGGGTTTCCCCAGTCATTGCTCCATGTTGAAGTTTGGATCACTCTATGTGTTTGTGCTTTTTTCTTTGACATGCTTTATATTTTTTTAATTTGATTTTTTGTGATATGCATAAAATTAGAGAGAGAGAGGGAGAGAGTTTATATGTTTATTAATTAAATTTAAATACAAAGTTTTGAAATATAATGATCATAAATATGAATCATTAAGATTACGAATATGAATAGTCATGATTATAAATAAAATCATTATTTTATTTTGTATGGTAATGAATTTTACTTTATATATATATATATATATATATATATATATAATATATATATCGAATTATACTTTATTAATTATTTATAAATATATGTTTATAATTATAGGAGTTGTCTATAATGCGACTTTTTGGAGATTCCGGTGATAGAATCCGGCGGAAGAAATGAGGTTAAATCTTGATTTTTAGCAGTTAAAATGGTTTTTTAACTGCATATTTGGATTCAGCGTCCTGAAAAACCCTGGGAGCCATTGATTGTGCAGAAACTAGCTATCAAAATTGGGATTCCAATGAATTGCTGCCGGATTTTGATCGGAAAAATCCGCCGGAAAGGCTTTCAAAAAGTCGCGTTATAGACTACTGCTTAATTATATGTTTCAAAATAAATTATTATCTAAATTTATTTTAATGTGATATTTATATTACGATTTTTTAAGTTGAAAATTTGGTTTGTAATTTTATTAATAAAAACAAAAATACAATATAACAAATCGAATTGAATGAGTTTTTATTAATTTTATCGCTTTTTATTTTTTATTATTTTTTTAAGCAAGTTGATGCTATATTTTATTATTATTGATTTTATGTGTCATTTTACAAACATTACAACATTTCCCCTATTATTACGCTTTAGAGCATCTCTCGGCTCAATGACATTGCTAAGAATCCAAAAAATTAATATTAACTAATCATGGATTGTCTATTAATAATTTGACCTTTTTTTTTTTTAAAACTAGAATGAGAACTTTGTATTTATATGCAAGTTGCGCATGGATCATAGTAAATACAATAGGTAGTACATAGCTATATCTTCAAAATTTCTTCCTGAGCTCTCTTATCCATTAAAACTACAATTTTTTCGAGAGGGACTCTAAACCAGACAACAAAAAACGAGGTTTGTAGGTATAAACCTTACAAAACTAACCCACTAAAAACCAAAATTTACTTGTCATACTATTACTGATTCATAATGCAATCTTTCTAACTATGTAATGCCAAACCATTTAATTCTAAGTAATAGGAGAGGGTCTGATTCAACCATTGATTTTCAAATATTTCAATCTTAACTCACACCTCTCCCAATCTTAACTTACACCTTTCATTAACACATAAGTTCACATCTTTATTGAGATCAGAAAGAACATGGAAATATGCTATCAAAGAGAACCCTTCCACTGCTTCTTTAATTCTTTTCATAAGATTTTTAATGTTTTGTCCCTCAGAGAGTAGCCCTTCACCAAATGCTAAATAAAGAGGGAGCCACCCAAAACAACGGGAGAAGTTACCTTATTTTATTTGGCTAACTAAATCCCCTAGTAGAGGGCATACACTTCATCTTGGTTGTTTGTTATCCATCCTAAGTACCATGAATACTCTACAACTTTGACTTCCTTGGGGCCATAGAGCACCCCTCCCCCTCCTTCCACCCCTTATTAATAAATTGACTCTTAAAAACACCAAGACATGATGATTAATATTAGTTTAATCCAAATACATCCATATTCAATAATTATAAGTTGATGTATGCTATAATGACTCTATTGACCTCTCATATATACTAATTCTTGCTTATCTCCATGTATGTCTACTATGTTGATCTCTCATATATACTAATTCTTGCTTATCTCCATGTATGCCTACTAGAATACCTATCCATCACTTCTAGATATGTTTGTCTCTCTTTTTCCATTTAGAGGTTTGACCACTTACATATGCATTGGTCTCTTTTTGCCATTTAGAGGTTTGACTTTAACAATTGCTTTGGTTTAAGACCTCTAGGTTCTATCTTTTTTTTTTTTCCATTTAGAGGTTTGACATTAACTATTGCTTTGGTTTAAGACCTCTAGGTTCTACCTTTTAGGTGCACCTATCCAGCACTTACATATACTTTTGTCTCTTTTTTCCATTTAGAGGTTTGACCACTTATATATACATTTGTCTCTTTTTTTCCATTTTGAGGTTTGGCCTTACTAATTGCTTTGGTTTAAGACCTTTAAGTTCTATCTTTTAGTTATACTACCAACTTGTTGAAAAGACCCCAATTAGCATGAGGGGACTATCTATCCAACAATTGTAAACTTGAGACTTTCTAGAGCCCCAAATAACTGGAGGAGGATGGTTATACCAATCCACCTGCAAGCCTAAACCCTATACATCTGACTCTTATATACGCCATTAGGCTAATTACGTGCATTGCAACTTGCTTTGGATACGAAGGAGCAATCACTTACATTAGGTTGTCTATCAATCACTTAGCTTTAAATAATAGAAAACAATAATGATAGTAATCCATTTAGGTATTGACTATTTTTATAACAAACTTCCATCTACTGATTAGAATTTAAATCAAAGTTAAATACACATTAATATAAAACTTTATAAAATTTTCATTAATATAGATCAATTTAAACTAAAAAAAAGTCTTTAAAATACTGTTCAATTACACACCAAACTAAGATCATGATAGAACTCCAATATTTATGAAATTTATATTATATAATATATATTTAACTTAGTTTTAAACAACAAAACAACATAATAATACTACACAACATCACAACATCATAGTAAAACGTATATATCATTAATTTTAAATAATTAAAAAATAATAATTATAATTAGAGTACTGTTCATCTCAACTTTTAAGATATTTAGATTATAAAATTTATGAATAATTTAATTAAATTAATGTTTATAATTTGATAACGGTGAATTTGTCTCATTGAATTCAAACATAATAACAAGATGATAGAAATTTTTGTAAATTCAAATTGCTATTTCCAAATTTTAAATCTCAAAATATATATTCTTAAAATCACTGAATCCATTTTTACACTTTAAAACACTCTTCAAACACTACCAAATTCAAGGAAAATCACCATCCTCAAATTCATCCCCTCATTAAATTAGAGAAGTCCATTTATTTTATTTTTCAAGTTTGTTTTTTAAATTTGCTAGAAAAGTGTAGCCATAAATATTTAGAATGAGGGAAAAATAAATGAATTATAAACCCTTACATGCGGAGAGATCAATTCCCAGGAGCTGTGGACTATAAATGTCGAGATCCATCGCTCCACCCATTACATGCAAAATTCCATTTTTGCAGGCCGGCCTCAGAAGGAGCATTTTCTCAACGGTCAGGATGAGCACTAGCTCGGAGTCTGCCTCGGCCAAAACAGTAAGCAAAATGGCGGAATTCTCTGTTTAATCTTGTGGATTTTCGATAACAGACGCACTGTATTCATTCGCATTTGAATTCAAATTATGCCTGTAGGTGAAGGTGCGCGTGAAGGGTGTAGTGCAGGGAGTATTTTACCGGAAATGGACAGCGGACAACGCTAAAGAATTGGGGTTAAAGGGGTGGGTTCGTAACAGGCGAGACGGCACTGTGGAGGCCGTCTTCTCTGGGGATCCGCAGGTCGTCGATAACATGCTCGAGAGGTGCAAACGGGGGCCGCCGGCAGCAGTCGTCACAGGGCTGGAAAGCTCTCCGTCCCAGGAGACCGTGGGCGAAGCGTTTGAGTTGAAGCCAACTTGCTGACGAGAGTGGAAACACACTATCATTGCTCAGGGTATGGAATTCCTTCCTTTATTTTCTTCAGATACGTCTACTTGGGTAATTAAGTTCTTTTCGTAATTGTGTTTGCTGCACCCTCCTGGGGTTCGGATTTGTATTTGGGGTTTAGGGTGTGTGAATCCCTTCTTTTATTTTCTTTAGATACTTCTAATGGGGTATTTAAGTTCTGTTCGTAATTGTGTTTGCACCCTGCTGGAGTTTGGACTTGTATTTGGAGTACCCTGCTGGGGTCTGGAGTTGTATATATATGCACCGCACACATAGAAGCCCAGAGAAGCTAGTTGAATTCAATGGATGAGATGTGTAACATCCATCCTTATAAATCAAAATTAAAAGCATAAATCAGCTTTAAAAGAGAAAATTAGAAGAGATCAAACATGAAATAAATATATCTTTTAGACACAGAGATGTGTAACATCCCTCCTTATAAATCAAAATTAAAAGAATAAACCTGTAATTTAAAAAATAAAATTAGAAGAAATCAAACATGAATATATATATATATATATCTTTTAGACACAGAGATTTGCAGCTCAATCTCTTATTGTCTCTCTATATAGATCTTTTTTTAGACACAGAGCTATTAGCATCTCAATTTCATTTTGACCCCTCTCTCTGCTGAATCTATTCAGAGTTATCATATGAGGGAGGTATCAACCCCAATAACATATTTTTTTAAAGGGGAAGAGTTCGATATCACCACCTCCTATACATATTTGGGTTTATAATGTTTAGGTTTTCTTTCCAGTTTGAGGCAGGCTCTTCCACCGTGAGTCAGTAGGGGCTATAGTTATCTACTTTGCTTGACAGATAGTGCTTTTGGCCCCATTTCTAGGACAGATTGCCCAAGATGTCTTTCATGGACTCTGTTATCCAACCCACAGTTCTTTACGGCTAAGCGGTTTTGGGGCCTTGTCTACAAGGCTCCTTGGTTGTGGTTGAGAAGGTTCAAAGTCTTCTCCTTTGCAGCATTAACAGATGCCAGCATACAATCCCTCAGTTCATCATTCTTGCAGATTTTGGTGTATGCCCCCTATGACTCAACATTGTGTTCAGCCTGGTTGAACTTCTTCATTGTGTTTGGGGTTTGTTGACTCAGCTATTGGATGGCAGCAATATCTGTATCTACCCTATCTCTCATTAGAGACTAGTGCCTTGGCTAGCCTTCTTGGGTGGGCATGTTGTTGGTTTATGTGGATCTCAGATCTTTTAGAGTTCGTGGGTAATTGTCCCTTGCTCCACTTGGTCACCTCTTTCCTACTAGGTAGGAGTTGAACAGGATTACTTGAGACAATATTTACAAGCGGTTCATTCAGGTCACTTGGATAGACCCATTGATTATGTTTAAAGATGGTCTTCTTTGCGGAGCACTTCATGGAATTGAGGAATGACCTCATTGTCTAACCTTTGTACACATGTTGCCATTGGATGCATGCTCTTTGCATTCCTTTGGACTAGTTTAGTGTGGGATCCTAAGTCATAGGACATGTCCCTCAGGGTCTCGTGTCCCGTATTTTACGTGTCGGACACGAAACGTGCCCTAAAATGTGTCAAAAACGTTTTTCTTCGTGTCCTCCAATCGAGACACGTGTTTTGGATGTGGCGAAAACGTGCCCTAGCGTTTTTGGTTCTTAGGACATGTGTCCCATGAAAAGTGACATTTAAAACCCGCAACATGGTTTATTTTTGGTTTTTTTGTCAATGTTTGCCACTGAAGTCGAGTTTGCTCACTGCCGAAATCAAATTTGTTGTGTAGTGAGGGGAATTCCATCATATTTGAGTGCAATGGTCACAACTTCACATCGATCTAGACTTGGAGGTGCAGGAGATGAGTGCTCACGTGTTTTGCTGAGAGTTTGGACTCTGGAGCACTTAAATTTTCTGTAAGTTGTGTTATAGCCTACGAAACTTAACTTAATTTTACACTAGTGACCACGTATAGATCGTGTGTTGAAATAAAAAACCTAGCTCCTCGTCATGTGCTCATTGCTCACTACACCTTCGAGGTTTAAAGGGAGGGAGAGCTCGATTAACGCTCTGGTAAACAGTGAAGTTTGAACACATATAAATTTATAGTTCATAAACTACCTTATGTGAAGTTTGAACATGATCAAAGTTGTTTGAAGGTAATAACACAAGTTATAACATGAACAATGAACATTGAACTGTGAACATCATTGATGTAGTAAATTAATAAACTAACTAGTAAATTACTAAATATTAAATAGTGTATACTAAATACTAAAGAGATATCATCATGCTTCATATGTATATGGATCAAGCACTATATATATATATATATATATATATATATATATATATCGCGTCCCTTGTGTCCTGTTTCCGAGGTCGCTGTGTCTTGTGTCAAATACTTGTATTTACGTGTCCTTCGTGTCTCGTGTCCTTGTGTCATATGACGTAGGTGGGATCATGTATGCTTCAGGTGGAGGTCGAAAGATCTTCTAGTTTTGCCATCTTAAGGAGATCAAGACAAAGGAGTACTTCATATTCCATTGACCCACTTATCGTTAGTTTCTTTTGGTATCTTGTTAAAATTGGCAACTAGGGCCAAATTCCACCTTAGGACAACTCATATGATGGTAATGATTATTGCATTGGATTCCTCTTTTCGAGAAGTCCAATTTTGATATAAAGATCATCTCATTTTGACAAGCAGAAATGAAATTTTGAATTTATTCTTTCTCATGCACAAATTGTCAAGGTTGGCCTCAGTGAAATGTAGGCTCTTAAGCCCAATGGATGTGTCTCCTCACCCTCAACTAAGTGTATAAATATGTGTGACCTCTCTCTCATTTGGACATCACTCATCTCATCACATCTCTCTCTCTCCTCTCTTGATTGGTTCGTACAACTTGGGGGCAACCTCTTCCTATTTCACACGTGTGAGAGAAGGACAATTTTCTGGGTTAGTCAGTGGGATGAAAATTTCCGGAAACAGGTCAACGTTGACCAAGACTATTTGACCAAGTGTTGACTTCAATCTTGAGGGCAAAATTTCAATTTTTGAAGGCCGCATTGATTGGCATGGTTTTTGAGGTGATTGGGACAGTTTGATTGGTTTGACTTTAGTGTTGACTTCAACCTTTGACTATAGAAATTACAACAACATTTGACTGGGTTGACTAAACTGTTTTTGGGTTGACTTTGACCCTCTTGGAAGGCCGAATTCTTCTGCTGTTTATTGAGCTGCTTGGAGGACATTTTGGAGTTGCTTTGACCACCATTGACTTTCTGGTTCGGTTGTAGTTGACTGTTGATTTGACAAGACTGTTTTGGGAAAGTTAATTTGATATTTGTACTCTCTCTCTCTGCTGAACTATTGAAGAATAATGAGAAGATTTGATCAAAGGGTTTCTCCACATTGGGGTTTTTCCCTGGCATCCGCCATATCTTGTGTCCTCTTGTCTTGGCTTGTCTTTTGCACATGTTTTTGTGTTCTATCTGCATTTACTGTCAATGTTTTTAAGTTAATGTGATTGCTACTAGATATAATTGGAAATTGTCATTGGGCTACTTTGTGCTAAAGCATATAACATACTATTGTTATCTAAAATTAACATGGTACCAGAGCTCAGGTGAAGACAAAGCCCAAGCAAGTGTGAAGAAAAGCAATCACTAAGGGAAGTTGTTGGACAAGGACTTGGAACCAGTCCCAATGATGACTACATCTTTCTTCAAATCTGAGGATAAGCTTAAGGACAAATCCGACTATCATGCATGGAAGATGACTCTAGATTTGACATTGGAAGAAAATGATGCCATGGACTATGTCAAAAGAAGAATAGCAGAGCCTCCTTCAAATGCATCCGCAACTGCACAAAGAAAGTATAAGAAAGGTGAGGTTAAAGCTAAGAAAAATATTGTTGATTCTATTCACAAGCCTTTGGTTGCCTATATTTCTAATTTGGAAACATCTAAGGAGATGTATGACAAGCTGGTTGGGATGTTCAAAGTAAATAATGCAAATCAAGTTCTCTTTCTCAAGAACAGGTTGAAAGACATCAAGATGGATAGAGGAGAATCTATCCAATCCTACTTCATGAGGATTACTGAGATCAAGAATGATCTCCTATCTATTGGAGAAGTCATTGGTGACAGGGAGCTCAATCTTATTGCTCTTGAAGGCCTTACAAGAGAATGGGATGTGTTCAACACTACCATCCTCAACAATGACAGGATTCCGGGATTTGATGAATTATTGGCTAGATGCACTCAAGAAGAAATAAGGATGATGGAAAGAGACAAGCCCTCAAATGGAAACAATCCTACCACCTCCGCTCATTCTAAGAGGAGGAACAATGCTGGTCCAAGGAATCAAGGACAAGGGTTCAAGCCGAGATTCAAAGAAGGAAGAAAAGAAAGATGCTTCAGTTGTAACAGGTTTGGCCACTTCGCTAGAGAGTGTCCTCACAAGAAGGATACTATCGGGTATGTTGCCTACGACATCTTTGGGTGCATATTTGTATTATGCTATTTTTGTGGATGACTTTTCTCGCAAAACATGGATCTATTTCTTAAAGAAGAAGGATGAAGTATTCAAATGGTTCCGCTCTTTCAAAGCCTTGGTTGAGAATCAAACAAGGAAAAAAATCAAAATATTGAGGACCGATAATGGGACCGAATATGAGTCAAATGAATTTAAAGACTATTGTAGAGAAGCTAGCATAAAGAGGGAGACCACTACTGCATATACCCTTGAGCAAAATGGTGTTGCCGAAAGGAAGAATCGTACTCTCATAAAAGGCACCCATGCCATGCTTCATCACAAAGGTCTATTGAAGTTCTTATGGGAATAAGCTACCAACACTATTGTGTATGTTCAAAACAGATGCCCACATTAAGCTTTGGACTTCAAGACACCTGAAGAAGTATTCACTGTAAGAAACCTTATGTTTCTCATTTTATAATTTTTGGTTGTCTTGTATTATTTTCATGCGCCGAAAGAGAAAAAAACAAACTAGATGCATCTTGAGAAGAAAGGAACCTTTGTGGGCTACAGTGAAACTTCGAAGGCATATAGAATCTATGTGCTTGGTCAAAGGGAAGTGGAATCAAGTCATGATGTCACTTTTGATGAAGATTCTACTCTTAGAAAGATCCGAGATCTTCCTATCCCTGGGAAGGACAATGATGACTCTGATGCAGAAACGCAGGATGAACCTCCGTCTGATGAACCCATGCCCGATGTGGAAGGTCCGATGGATCCCATTGATCCACCTCCTAGTGAGCCCTCTACTTCAAGAAAAGTCCTTTTTGGCACAAAGATACTCTTGAAGATGCTGAGAAACATATTGCATCGAGGGGGACATTTCGTGAAAGCAAGAATTCGAACAGGTGCCAAGGGTACTTAGCTACCATGAGTACCATTGTACAATCTGAGCCTTGCACATTTGAAGACGCCGTGAAGCAACAAGCTTGGAAGGGATGCAATGAGTGAGGAGTATGAGTTGATCACGAAGAATGATGTCTGGGATGTGGTTCCTAGACCCAAGGACAAGTCTGTGGTCACTTCAGAATGGCTCTACAAGATCAAACATGGAGCTGATGGGAGTGTTGAAAAGTTTAAGGCCATATTTGTTGCTTGAGGCTTCTCTCAAAAGGAAGGAGTAGACTACGATGAGATATTTGCACCGGTTGCCTGATATACCACCATCCATTCGATTATAGCCCTTGTTGCTTCGCAAGGATGGAGCCTACACCAGATGGATGTCAAAACTGCCTTCTTACATGGTTCGCTTAAGGAGGAATTATGTGGAACAACCCAAGGGTTTCGAGGTTCAAGATTGTGAGACATATGTATGCAGGTTAAAGAAAACCTTCTATGGGTTGAAGAAAGCCCCAAGAGAATCGATGGATCGATAGCTATCTTATGAAGCTGGGATTTACAAGGAGTGATGCTGACCCAAACCTATATTTCAAGGTTGAGAAGGACAAACCTCTCATTCTGGTCCTTTATGTGGATGATCTCTTTCTCACAGGTGATGACCCTCTCGTTCATCAATGCAAGAGAGAGTTATTTTCCGAGTTGGTTATTTCCTAGCGCTGGAGGTCTAGCAAAAGCCAGGTGAGATTTTCCTTTCTTAAGGAAAATACATTGTGAAGTTACTTGAGAGATGTGGGATGGTGGATTGCAAGTTTGTGACTACTTCGATGGAACTCAACTTGAAGAAGCTATGTGGAAGTGTTGTTGGGCTTGGATTAGCAAACCCTACTGAGTATCGTCAACTTGTGGGGGCCCTAATGTTCTTGGTCAACTCCCGTCCTGACATATGCTTCGCTGTGAACACGTTGAATCAATTTATGGTTGAGCCTCATCACATTCATTGGATAACTGCTAAGAATCTCTTGGGATATCTTTGGGGCACAATCCATTATGGATTGAGATACACTGTTGGGAACCTGAGGCTACATGGATATTCAGATGTTGACTGGGTTGGCAGTGTGGTGGATCCTAAGAGCACGTTTGGGTGCTGCTTCTCTTTGGGGCGTGATTCAATATCTTGGATGAGCAAGAAGCAAAAATCGATCACACTAAGCACCGTCGAGGCTAAATACATTGCTGCGGGTATGGCCTATTGTGAAGTTGTTTGGTTGAGGAAGCTCTTTAGTGAGCTATTTGAGCACGTGCTGGATACCACCGTGATCTTCTGTCACAACCAAAGTGGGATTCGCCTATCAGAGAATCCCATGTTCCACGACCGCTCCAAGCACATTGATATCAGGTACCACTTTATCCGGGATATGGTACAACGGGGAGAAATAAGGCTCCAACACATTAGAACAAATGAGCAGGTCGCAGACATTCTCACAAAGCCTTTAGGGAAGGTCAAATTCTTAACCTTTCAAGAGAGACTTGGAGTTGTGGAACGACCCTCCTATGAGGGTCCCATATGAGTTGGACACAGAGCTTTGGGAGCTCCTTGGGGCTTGGGGTACTTCTTGGAGCTATGAGTGACCATAGGGTGAGTGGTTCACCTTCCCCTAGTGGGGGCTGGATACAGGGTGAGTGGTTCACCTTCCCCTGTGATACCCCATTACGGTTGACATGTGTGTAGGGTGAGTGGTTCACCTTCCCCTATGATTGACATAAGCATAGGATGAGTGGTTCACCTTCTCCTGCTGATGCCCTGGCACACATCCTACCCATAGAGTTCTGGACTCACGGGGAGTATCTCTCATCTAGCCAATGAGTTGGAAAAAGATGGTTAAGGACCATAATTGCGACCGATGGATGCATAGTGTACTACTGTACTCCCTATGACTAGGATGCATGGTGCTCAACAGCTTGATCTGGGATCAAGGACTGACTTTAGTTAGTGGAGAGTGGTATGATCTTATGACTCACTCTCGATCACTTCTTCATTATTACTTCATGGTTCAGCAGAGCAGAGCAAGGCAATGATGACAAGGATGGTACATGATGATAGGATGGCACGATGATAGTTGGATTGGCAGGTGGAATTCTCCCTAGTTGAGAGGGAGTGTTAAAATTGGCAACTAGGGCCACATTCCACCTTAAGACAACTCATATGATGGAGATGATTATTGCATTGGATTCCTCTTTTCGAGAGGTTCAATTTTGATATAAAGATCATCTCATTCTGACAAGCGGAAATGGAATTTTGAATTTATTCTTTCTCATGCACAAATTGTCAAGGTCGGCCTCAGTTAAATGTAGGCTGATAAGTCCAATGGATGTGTCTCCTCACCCTTAACCAAGTGTATGAATAGGAATGACTGCTCTCTCATGTGGACATCACTCATCTCATCACATATCTCTCTCTCTCCTCCCTTGATTGGTTCATATAGCTTGGAGGCAACCTCTTCCTACTTTGCACGTGTTAGAGAAGGATGATTTTCTGGGTTAGTCAGCTGGCTGAAAATTTCAGGAAACAAGCCAACGTTGACTAGGATTGTTTGACCAAGCATTGACTTCGATCTTGAGGGCAAAATTCTGATTTTTGAAGGCCGCATTGATTGGCACAGTTTTCGAGGTGATTGGGATAGTTTCACTGGTTTGACATCAGTTTGACTTCAACCTTTGACCGCAGAAATTACAACAACATTTGACAGGTTGACCAAACTGTTTTTGGGCTGACTTTGACCCTCTTGGAAGGTTGAATTATTATGCTCTTCACTGAGTTGCTTGGAGGACATTTTGGAGCTGCTTTGACCACCGATGACTTTCTGGTTAGGGTTGTAGTTGATTGCTGATTTGAAAACACTGTTTTGGGAAATTTAATTAGATATTTGTACTCTCTCTCTCTGCTGAATTATTGAAGAATAATAAGAAGATTTGATCAAAGGGTTTCCCCACATTGGGGTTTTTCCTTGGCATCCGCCATATCTTGTGACCTCTTGTCTTGGTTTCTCTGCTGCTCATGTTTTTGTGTTCTATCTGCATTTACTGTCAATGTGTTTAAATTAATGTTATTGCTACTGGTTATAACTGGAAATTCTCATTGGGCTGCTAAAGGAACATTGATGTAAATTGTGCTAAAGCATAGAACATACCATTATTATCTAAAATTAACACATCTCCACCAGAGATGCCTAGCTTTATACATGAGGTAGGCCCTCATACTCCATTGCCGAATTCTCCAACCATTACTCAAGCCAATCTCCCCTAGGATAATCACTTATTTATGGTACTCCTATTCCCTAGATGTCCCAAGTGTCAAAGTGATAACTACTTTATTGATTGTAGACCATTGAGGATATGGGAAGCCATTCCTCTTTCATATAGACCCCAATGACACTTTCATCTTGAATATCATCGTGGTAACTAGATGGGCTCATTCAGGTCATATAGGTGGGTAACCTCTTCCAAGGAGTAACATATTAGAAATATGCGATCTTCCTCCAGATCCTTAGTAGTCTTCTATTCAAAGCTTTATTGTAAATAGTACCTAGGAGAGGTGTTACTAGGCATTTATCCCTTTTAGCCTAGTAGACACATTAATCACTTTTGTCATGGTGACAATTATGAGATATTTTAATGTCATGCGTGGGAAAGGTAGTTAAAAGTGTTGAACCACGTATTTTTTCTAATATTAAAGTCACTTGTACTTTATAAAGTGACTTTATGTGTAAACTCTAAAGTACACAATGTACTTTTCTAAAATTAAAGTGAGGTGAAAAATCACTTTATGAGAAAAATAGAGAAATAGAAAAATGTACACAACTTGAAAAAGGTACTAGGAGGCTTTTAAGTAATGGAGCCAATGCGTGTGGGGGGTCAATTGAGAGAGTTAATCTCAACCACATGTCTTGAGATTTGGAAATTAAATCTCATCCATTGGATCCTAGGTTCAGGGATTCAATCTTTTCTAAGGGACAGAAGGAGAAATGGGAGGCTCATTCTTCACTTCATAGTTGAGAGAGCATGAAGAGAAGAGAGGAGAAACTTCAAGGAGGGAAGGAGAAATTGTAGCCAAGGAAGGAGCACAAATTCCAAGGCATTGACTGTACTAGCAGCATGAAAATTGAGGAGCAGAGGCACCATTTTCTAGGAGAGGGGCTGTATGAATTTCAAGGAGATTGGTAGTGCAGAATTCAAGGCAGCAGGCTCGAAAAACAAGGAGCAGACCAACACACAGTTCGAGGAGGAACATCAATAGTTTGTCCTGAAATTCGTGCCTTGAATTTTGGGACTGTCACCTACAAGCATTGTGTTTTTTGAGGTAGATTTCAGCAGCAGTTTGGCAAAAATTTTGATGAGGTACAATTAGGAGTGGGCGTGGAAATTGGGGCTGATTTTGGGCACAAATTCCCAGGAGTTGAGCTGTGATAAATTGCAGAAATTCTGGGCAAGAGATTTTGTGAAAATCTGAAAGTTTCAGTGGGCACAAATTTCCAAAATTTGCATTTAATGTTATAGCAGAAAAAGGGAGATAAGTACAATGAATGTTTGTACTTGTTTTGTAATTTCCTAAGCAATAAAATCCTCTTTTGAAGACCGGTTTTCCCCAAGAAGCTATGGGGTTTTTCTTGGGTCACCTTGACCAAAAACTAGTGTCTCACATGTGTAAATGCTTGCAAAAATTATGTGTTAATTTTATCTGATAGGAAAGTGAAAAATTGTAGAAGTACTCTTTGAATGTTTACAATTAATGCATACTGAAATTTATATCAGCATGACAAACCATGTGGGTTGGGCCTAAACAACACATGCAAACTTGTAAACTGGGTTAAGGGTGCAAATCATAATTTTTCTACATGTTATTGGAGCAAAGTTGATCCAAGATGAGGCTTAAATCTTCATTTTCAGTCAGTTGATAAAGAGGGCAGCAAGTTACTAATGTCTTCAAACAGTGAACCATACCTTTGAAACTTTGCCAGAAACCCAAAGACTTTAGCAGTTCAGAGGGAGGTTGGTTTTAGCTTCCAAATCTGCGTCATTTTGTTGGTTGTGGGGTCATGGCTACTGGGTTGAGAGTAGAGGACAGATTGATGGGGGTTGAAAACTTTGGCCCATGGAAGGAGAGGATCATGCTTTTACTGGAGGAGGTGGAAGTGTGGGATGTTGTTGAAGCAGCTGTGCAAGCACCCATTGATCCAGCTCGGTTGGTGGAGTTCAACAAAAAGAATGTGAAGGCAAAGAGGATCCTTCTAGATGTCATCAAGGAAGATGGCGTTGAGACAAAAACTACGCAACACCAAGATGACCAAGACCGATAGTGTGACATCTTTCCTCACCAGAGTCTCATAGGTGAAGGATGAGTTAGCTGCCGTTTGAGAGGTTGTTCCAGATGAGCAGTTCGTTCGGATTGCCTTAGATGGGTTCACCAAGAAGTGGGATGGCTTTATCCATGGCTTGGTGGCTAGAGAACACTTTCCTTGTTGGAGGAGGATGTGGGACGATTTCATCCAGGAGGAGACCAGGAGGAGTGTAAGAGGTGCCAACAAGAGTGGTGGGGGAGGTGAAGAGGAGAATGTTGCTCTTGTGGCAAAGGGCAAGAAGGGCAAGAAGATGAAGGGGTCTTCTAGTGGAGCAAAGTAGGAGAAGGGGAAGCAGAAGGCTAAGGAGAAGGGCGTGAGCAACGTGAAATGCTTTGCTTGTGGGAAGGGTCTTTATGCTGTTCAGTGTCCTAACAAGAATGGTAAGAAGAAACAGGGAGTTGCAGCTTCAACAAATGTGGATGATTGTGCGAGTATGTCTGATTTAGAGTGTGCTTTGGTGGTGAGTTTAGTCACTCATGTCATGTCTTCTCGTGCATGGTTCGTAGATAGTGGATCATCTTTCCATATGACTGGAGTTAGAGAGCACTTCACGAGTCTTTTGGAGGATGGCATTGACTTGGAGGTTGTGCTTGGTGACAACTCCAAAGTTAAGGTGGCAGATATGGGACAATTTCATTTGAGGGAGACATCACCTCCTCTGAAGGTGAAAAATGTTCTTTATGTTCGAGGGTTGAAGAAGAGTTTGATATCAGTCTCTAGCTTGGAGGACAGGGGTTATGAAGTACTGTTCCGAAAGGGACAAGTGTTGATATATCCCAGAGGATCCAATATTGAGTCTGCTCGTGTGATTGGAGCTCGTAGCGGGATACTATACAAACTTTAATTTCAGCCTCTTCGAGCTATGGTAGCGCAGACCAATAGCAATGATTTATGTGAGTTGTGGCACAGGAGGATGGCCCATTTGCACCATGGAGCTTTCAAGATGTTGAGGGAGATGGTTACAAGGTTGCCTGATTTCAGCACAGAGCGTCATGATGTGTGCAGGAGGTGTGCTTTGGGAAAAGTACATCAAGACACCTTTCCAAAGTAGCGACGACAAAGCTGTAGGTATCCTTGATTTGATTCATTATGACGTATGTGGTCCTATGTCCCATGTTTCATTGAGTGGATATGAGCACTTAGTGACATTCATTGATGACCAGTCCAGGAGGACCTGGATTTCTTCTTGAAGACCAAGTATGAGGTCTTTTGGCGATTCCAAGAGTTCAAGGCTCTTGTGGAGAACCAGATAGGGGGAGGTAGATCAGGGTGTTGAGATCAGACAATGGGGTGGGTACACTTCAGCAGAGATGAGATATTTTGTGGGACTGTTGGCATCAAGAGGGAGCTCATTGTGACTTATAACCCTCAGCAGAATGGGGTGGCAGAGAGGAAGAACAAGACCATTGTGGGTGCAGCTAGAGCCATGTTGCATGATCTGAGTTTACCTTTCTTTTTGTGGGCCGAGGTATGTAACACTGTTGTTTATTTCTAGAATAGGAGCCCACACATAGTCTTAGGGAGTAAGACTCCTGAGGAGGTGTATACTGATAAGAAGTCAGAAGTTTGGCACATCAGGATATTTGGGTGCCTTACATATTCACATGTCCCTTATGAGAAGAGGACGAAGTTGGAACCCATTGCAGAGAGGGGTATCCCAGTGGGTTACAATTAGACCAACAGAGCTTATTGCATATATCTTCTTGCATAGAGGAAGATTGTCTCGAGGAGGGATGTGACATTTGAGGAGGAGAGGGCTTTGAGGAGGTCTCGGGAGGTTGATCAGGTAGAGTGGCAGGCTCCTCAATAGGGGACCACACCACAGGTTTCAGGTGTATTAGGGAGTACGCCAAGATCAGGGGGTTCACCTTCTTCTGGGTTGATAGATTCATAGGGCACAGTTTTTCTTGGTAACGAATCATCTGGTGCAGGTTCATCAAACACAATATCTAAGAGTTCATGATCTCCCTTGGTTATTTCAGAGCCTTCCTCGCCAGGAGGATAAGCACTAGTTGAGGATTTTCCCATGCTACCACAGGAGACTACTGCAGGGAAGAGGAGGCCAAAATGGCTTCGGGAGACCTTGAAGGAGGTTCAAGAGGTAGTGGGGAGACCCAAGTGGTCAGTGAGGGAGAGTAGACTGCTAGAGAGGTTGGGTGGCTTTGTGGCAGATGTTGTGGAGAGTCGGAGACAGAGCCAACTAGTTTTGAAGCTGCGAGACAACAGATCTGGAGGGATGCCATGGTGGAGGAGTATGTCTCTATCATGAAGAATGATGTCTGGGAGGTAGTGCCACGTCTTGATGGGAAGTTAGTTGTGACTTCTAGGTGGCTCTACAAGGTCAAACATGTTGCAGATGGCAACATTGAGAAGTTCAAAGCTCGGTTTGTGGCATTGGGGTTCTCACAAGGAAAGGGAGTTGACTATGAGGAGACCTTTGCATCGGTCGCTCGCTATACTTCCATTAGAGTAGTGATATCTATAACAACGGAGATGGGATGGAGGATTCACCAGATGGATGTGAAGACCACCTTTCTCAATGGTGCTATACAGGAGGAAGTGTACATTGAGCAACTTGAGGGCTTTGAGTTCGATCGAAGGGAGTCTCATGTATGTAGGCTGAGAAATCCTTGTATGGACTGAAGCAGGCACTGAGGGCATGGTACGGGAGGATAGATGCCTACTTGCAACAGATGGGATTCCAGAAGAGTGATGCAGATCCAAACCTATACTTTATCTTGTTAGATGATGATCCACTCGTTTTGGTACTGTATGTGGATAACTAATTTATCATAGGTGAGGACAGTCTCATCCAACACTGCAAGAGAGATCTTGCTTTAGAGTTTGTTATGATTGATATGGGGTTGATGCATTACTTTTTGGGGTTGGAGGTCTGGCAGGAGGATGGGCACATCTTTGTGGGCCAAGGTAGGTATGTAGGAGATATCTTGAGGAGATTTCGTATGGATGGTTGTAGGCCTATGGCTACTCCTATGATCATCAATTGGAAGAAGCTTCATGAAGTTGATTCCGAGTTGGTGGATCCCACTTTGTATCGTCAGCTGACCGGGTCATTGATGTATTGGGTCAACACTAGACTAGATATTTGTTTTGCAGTCAACACATTGAGTTAGTTTATGATGGAGCCCAAGAGAGTACACTGGTTGGTTGCAAATCATGTGTTGAAGTACTTTCATGGCACAATGGATTATGGTTTGGACTATGTCAGATGTGATGGAGTCAGATTGATTGGTTGCATAGACTCAGATTGGGCTGGCAGTGTAAGTGACCGGAAGAGTACTTCCAGATGTTGTTTCTCATTGGGCTCGACAGTTTTGTGATGGTACAATAGGAAACAAAAGTGGCATTGAGTAGCGTAGAGGGAGAGTATATGGAAACTAGTTAGGTAGGGTGCGAGGCATTATGGCTTCACAAGTTGCTTCATGAATTATTTAGTCAGACGCTGAGACCAACTATGATTTATTGTGACAATCATAGTTGTACTAAATTCTCCGAGAATCCAATATTTCACGATCGATCAAAGCATATAGAGATCAAATACCACTTCATCAGAGACTGGGTTCAAAGAGGAGCAGTGAAGCTTGAGTATATATCCACTGATGAGTAGGTAGCAAACATTCTCACCAAGTCTTTACCAAGAGGCAAACATGTTTTCTTTAGAGATAGGATGGGAATGGTGAGCAACACCTTCTCGGGTAAGAGGGAGTGTTGGAAATAGTTCCAAGGAGAGGTGTTACTAAGCATTTATCCCTTTTAGCCTAGTAGACACATTAATTACTTTTGTTTTGGTGACATTTATGAGTTATATTAATGTCATGGGTGGAAAAAGTACTAAAAGTGTTGTACCATGTACTTTTTCTAATATTAAAGTCACCTATACTTTATAAAGTGATTTTATGTGTAAACTTTAAAGTACATAGTGTACTTTTATAATATTAAAGTGAGTTTAAAAATCACTTTATGGGAAAAATAGAAAAAGGTACACAACTTGAAAAAAGGTATTGGGAGGCTTTTAAGTAATGGAGCCAATGTGTGAGAGGGGTCAATTGAGAGAGTTAATATCAACCACACATCTTGAGATTTGGAGATTAAATCTCATCCATTGGATTCTAGATTTAGAGATTCAATCTTTTCTAAGGGACAAAAGGAGAAAATGGAGGCTCATTCTTCACTTCACACTTGAGAGAGCGTGAGGAGAAGAGAGGATAGGAGACACTTCAAGGAGGGAAGGAGAAATTGTAGAGGAGAAATTGCAGCCAAGGAAGGAGCACGAATTCCAAGGCATTGACTGTACTGGCAACACGAAAATCGAGGAGTAGAGGCACATTTTTCTAGGAGAGAGGTTGCATGAATTTCGAGGAGATTGATATCGAAGAAATAGAGGCAGCAAAAAACGGAGCAGACTAGCATGCAGTTCGAGGAGGAGAACAACAGTCTGTCTTGAAATTCGAGGCACGAATTTCGGGACTATCACCTACAAGCATTGTGTTTTTCGAGGTAGATTTCAACAATAGTATGGGATGAATTTCGAGGAGGTACAATTACCAGTTGGCACAGAAATTGAGGCAGATTTTGGGCATGAATTCCAAGGAGCTGAGCTGTGATAAATTGCAGAAATTCTGGGCAAGAGATTTTGTGAAAATCTGAAAGTTTCAGTGGGCACAAATTTCCAAAAATTGCATTTAATGCTACAGCATGAAAAATGAGACAAGTACAGTGAATTTTTGTACTTGTTTTGTAATTTCCTAATTAATAAAATCCTCCTTTGAAGACAGGTTTTCCCCAAGAGGCTGTGGGGTTTTTTCGGGGTCACCTTGACCAAATACTAGTGTCTCATATGTGTAAATGCTTGCAAAAATTATTTGTTAATTTTCAGCTGATAGGAAAGTGAAAATTTGTAGGAGTGCTCTTTGAATGTTTACAATTAATGCATACTGGAATTTATATCAGCATGACAAAACATGTGGGTTGGGCTTAAACAACACAGCAAACTTGTAAACTGGGTTAAGGGTGCAGATCATAATTTTTCTACAAGCTTATTTCGTTCGACCTTAGATTATAGGGGAGCTAGTTCTAGTGGACCTTGATACACTCACATTGTTATAATTTAGGGCCTTGGGTACACACTCTCTATGAAAATCTTTATCCCAAACCCACTCTTTACTCCTACGGTTTAGTGCTTAGTGCTAAGATTTTATCTCTGCTTAGATTAGTACTTCAGATTTTGCGTCTTGCTTTGTATAGGAGTCATGCTTGCACTTCCACATTGTATTGACAATATTATACTTAGTAGTTCTATTGACCTATTATTGTGGTCATTTGTTGGACGTTAATCGAAGCATCTTATCTTATTTATGCTGTTGGATTTGAATTTGGGTCATTATTGCAGTTCCTTCACATTTCTGCTATCAGACCACTATGCAGATATAGCTTTAGAATTTAATCCTACACATTATGCTAGGAACAATTATTTCTTCTTAGAGTGTATAATGGTGCTAAGTTACTAACGTATTGGGGTTTGATAATTGTTGTCCTAAACTAAATTGTTGGTAATTGCCTACCGAATCCGCCACCTCCATGAGCTCCTCCTTTACCTTCCAAGTTGCCACCACCAACTACTCACCCTTTCGTTGTTGTTGTAATCTACACCTCCATGTTCCCATATCCACCACCAATGCTTGCCTCTCTATCGGTGCCCCCTCTTGCATGTTCTTCTCCCCCAAAACAACAACAGTTGCAGCCTAGCCCTTTAGCTATGTTGCCACCACCGCCAACTCCTTGCTCCCACTATATGTCCATCCCCTCCACCACTCCCAACTCTTCCTCCTTCGCCAAATCCCGCGCTACGATCACCATCATGGTCATGCCTTATCCCAATTACACTACCAAAGCCAACTTTGATCCATGCACCTTTAAATAAAGTGGGTTTGGGTTTATGTTGTTCAAGAAAATAGTACTTCTACCACTACAAAGATGACAGTCAAACCTACAGTGAGAAGCATGAGTTTCAATTCTATAGTTGCTAATTCCAACTCTAGACCTGTTTGTCATTGGAATGATGATGTTAGTTTGTATTGCATGATTAATTTTCTTGCCCAATTGTTGAATTTTGGGAAAATATTTAATAGTGAACATAATCTATTGAAATCACAAAGTTGTGAAAATCTATGTGCCGAGTAATATGTAGTTGAGGGATAGTCAAAATATATCCAAATATTTTGTTGGGATACATCTTTTGATTGGTAGGTATGCAATCACCTTTTGAATTTGGTGGCAAAGGAAGGCACAATTCTTCACTAAAAGTTGGTTTACACATATAGGTTTTGAGGGCGAATATTTTTGTTATGTTGTGTTTTTTTTGTATTGTAGTCTATTTCATATGTCACAGTAGTTAAAGCTCAAACTGTTGTGCTTTTATTTCTGTTTAAGCATTAAAAATACAAGAAGATAGTCACATAATCGAGAATATGTTTATTGTACTAAGATTAAGTTTAGGTCTATTGTGGCGAGCTGACCATTGGAATATCCAATTCAGTACCATACCATATGGGTATCAGAGTAGGTTTATTTGGGAAATTTTTGGTTTGAGTGCACTATTAGCTCACTCAACTAAAATATCCAAGTTTGTAAGGAAGTTTTACCTTGTTGATCTTTAGATTGGCACAAGAAAGGTTAGAAACTACTGTAATCCTAAGAAATGGAAGAAGAGCACTAGGAAAAACCCATAGATGAAGGATAAATAAGATGAAGTAGGGCACAAGAAGGTTAGCAAGTTACCACAATCCTTAGAAATAGAAAAAAAACACAAGGAGAGTGCTAGGAAAGACTTGTAGGTGAAGGTGAAATGGGATTTTTGAGATTGTAAGCTCAAGAAGTTTGATATTTTTAGGAGCATGGCTGCCCTTTATTGATGCTAATCTTTATTTTCTACTGCTCTTCTTCTATTTCTAAGCAAAGACCTGTAGATGAAGGAGAAATAAGATTCGTGAGGGCACAAGAAAGGTTAAGAAGTTACCACGATCCTTAGAAATAGAAGAAGAGCATAAGAAGAACACTAGGAAAGACATCATTTTATTTTTTATTTTTTTGTAAGTTTGGCATTGGTGAGGCTACATCATGGTCATGTCCAAGAATAACACCTGAATAGGGCGGAGAATTGAAATGGTGACTTAACATCTAACAGTGCCTTAACAACGCACCCGATCACTGTCTATCCCAGACCCCGTGGACAACACTAGGAAAGACTTGTAGATGAAGGTGAAATAGGATTTTTGAGATTGTAAGCTCAAGTAGTTGATATTTCTAGGAGCATGACTATCTTTTATTGATGCTAATCCTTATTTTCTATGTGGTTGATGTAGAAAAATTATGATCTGCATCCTTAACCTAGTTTTCAAGTTTTCATGTGTTTGTTTAAGCCCAACCCACATAGATGAAGGTGAAATAGGATTTTTGAGATTGTGAGCTCAAGTAGTTGATATTTCTAGGAGCATGGATATCTTTTATTGATGCTAATCTTTATTTTCTATGTGGTTGGTGTAGAAAATTATGATCTGCACACTTAACTTAGTTTACAAGTTTGCATGTGTTTGTTTAAGTCCAATCCACATGTTTTGTCGTGCTGATATAAATTTCAGTATGCATTTGTAGCAAACATAATAAGAGTACATCTACTATTTTCACTTTCCTATCAGCTGAAGATTAACACAAAATTTTTAGCAAGCATTCACACAATGAGACACCTATTTTTGGTCAAGTTGACCCTAGAAAAACCCCACAATCTCTTGGGGAAAACTGGTCTTCAAAGAGTTCTTAGATTGCTTTTGAAGGAAATTAATACATAGAGAGAAAATCAAACTTATCTCCCTTATTATCTTGCTCAAATCACTACCAGGTTACATTGAGAAATGAGTTTTCTCTCAGTCTTAAACTCAGACTGTCTTAGCTTTGTCTTCTCAAACTGAGCATACAGGTCCTGGGAGATGCTGCCTGCTCTCTAACTGTAAACAAACTTAAACAGTGAGCTGATTGCTGCCTCCTCTATGACTGTAAACAACCTGGAACAATGAGTTGAAGGTGACCTGGAAAATACGCTGACAGTGAGCTCCTTTCTCGGCCTTCTTTCCACTTAAAAGTCAGCCTGAACTCCTGCTAAACTCGACCTGAATCTTCCTTCTGTTTAGACTTGAACTCGACCTAAGAATCACCACAGATTTTGGCCTGGAAGACACCCTGAAAATTGCCCTGGAGCTGATACCTGGCATTTTCGGGATATGTGCCAGGACTTGCTGCCCGAAATTTTTGGGATCTGTGCCAAAGTTTGCTGCCCTAAATTTTCGGGACCTATGCCAGAAACTGCTGCCCGAAATTTTCGGGATCTGTGCCTGAAAGCTCAGATTAAGTTCTAGGGCTGCTCACTGTCTTGGTTTGGTGTGTGAACTCCTTTCCTTTGAAGCAATCTCTTTCTCCTTGCTCACCTTGCCTCTTCTCAATGGCTCTCATGAGAAAATGGAAAATGAAGAATGAGATCAATTTTCCCTCTTTTGTTTCTTTGGAAAAGATTGAATCACTAAACCTAGGATCCAATGGTTCAGATTTAATCTCCAAATTTCAAGATGTGTGGTTGAGATCATTTCTCCCAAATGAACCCCCTCACAGATTGGCCCCATCACTTAAAAGTCTCTTAGTACCTTTTCAAGATGTGTTGTTGAGATTATTTCTCCCAAATGAACCCCCTCATAGATTGGCCCCATCACTTCAAAAGTCTCTTACTACTTTTTTCAAGTTGTGTACCTTTTTCTATTTGTCTTATAAAGTGTTTTTTCAACTCATTTAATATTAGAAAAGTACATTATGTACTTTACACATAAGTCACTTTATAAAGTACAAGTGTGTTATAAACATAAATTATGTAAAAATAATGTAAATATAGATAATAACACTACATCAAAACAATGATTAATTAGTGATTAGTTTAGTGAAGAGGGGTGTCTCCAAAAGACATGACCGTTCATAAAGGGATACCTACCTAGGTATATAAAGCAAACCCTCATTATAACATTGAACCATCACTTGTACATTTTTATATATAATAAATTATTGTTACCAATACCTTTGTGTATTTTTACATTAAAAGTCAACAAGCTATAAGTTTGGTTGCTTCAGTGGTATCAGAGCCATGCGGGACTTTGAGCATTATCCACCGCAAAATATAATCATGTGAGTCTTTGAACGTTGTTTGCTGCACAATATGCCATAATTTACGTTTATGACCTGACTTCATGGAGCAGTTTAGTAAAATTCAAGGAGCATTTCATCGTTTAAAAAAATCATGTGCAAAAGCTACATGTTTTAAGAAAAGTTGTGCAGAAATCGATAATAAGGAAGATGATAGCGACAATGAAGAAATGAAACAAGGTGAAGCATTAGATGATTGTAATGTTGAAGATGAAGATGTTGCAGAAAATGATCAAGATGATTTCGAGGAAGCTGATATAGATCAAAATGATGATCCAAATGAAGATGACGTGGATGAGGACTATCTTGAGAAACAAGAAGATGAAGCAATATCTGATTGTAATAACAAAGATGAAGATCTACAAGATGCGCAAGGTCATAGTGTTGTAGATGAATATATAGAAGATTATAATGATGGAAAAGTGGAAATTGACGATCCTTTTAGGCCACCTCATGACGATTCCTTTTCAGTAGAATCATCCAGTGCAAATAAAAGCATGGCAACAAAAGAAAGAGAGTTGAGTATCACTCTTAGACCTATGGATGAAAACTATGAAAAGTTTAGGCCAACCTTTTGAACAATTAATAAAAAAAGGGTTGCGGATGAGTCGAAATCTACGTGGCAAGATAATGCATATCTTAGTGATACGTGCCTTGCCAAATTTACTGAGGAAAAAGCACATTTGGTAAGTCACGGAATAGATAATGATGAATATGTATCAAGGGCCAACCTTGGCTATGATAAAGAAGACGTTTTTCAAACTCTTGTTACTAATGAAATTGAGAGAGACTTGAGTTCAGCAATTGGAACTGAGGTTGTGACAAATGATGGGAGGATAGATGGTATGATATTGGATAGGCCCAATGCTGGTCATCTCTTTCCAGTACAAGGTCAAGGTGAGAATAAGAGTAGAGCTATTTTGGTGGATAATCAGAATGATAAACTTGACAGGAAAGACACCCAACTTAAATTTCATAAACAGATTAACCTTGAAGATGAGGACCCTGGAGAAAATTTGAAGGGTGACTTTGGGATTGATAAGGTCAAAATTGAAAATGTTGCGAGATCATATCTGCACAAACAAAATTTACATATTGTCCTTGAATTCATGGAGAATGATCTTGAGATTACTATAGAAGACAGAAACATGGTTCTCTCCCTAGTTGCAAATGACGTTGAAGGGGCTCCCTGTTTGCCATAAAAAATGGGTTTTGCACAGGGATATGAAACCAAATAACTTGTTGATTGCTTATGATATAACAAAGATGAACTGCTTTCAAACTTTCTTACTGTGTGTTACTTTAGAATATTGGTGCCCTCACTGTAACCAATGGGTGCTCCCTCGCTGCAGTGGAGATATTGAGACTAGTTGCTTTGTCTGTGACGACGACTTCATAGAACGAATCGAGCGAGAGGCCGTAGATTATTTTTCTTACCCTCAGCCAGTAATGGAAATTCCAAAGAATGATATCCAACGAAACAATTACAACGTGCGACCAACTTTTGCAACTGCAATAGAAGCGATGCCCACCTTTACCGTTTCACGAGAGCACTTACTTGCCAATTGCACGGTATGACTGAGGACTTTTAGGTAGGAGAGGTGGCAAGTGAGATGCCATGTTAGCACTTCTACCATTCCGAGTGTATCGTTTGGTGGCTAGCATGGCACAATTCTTGCCCCGTTTGCCGCTACTAGATGCCTATCGAGGAACCTGAAGAGTCCATGTCAAACAACCAACACGTTGACAAGAGGCTTCCACTTTCGGTTACCTAGAGACTTCTCCGCATCACACGCCTCCATCCCTGCTCATTTGTCACCCATCCCTTGTTCAGCTTACTTATCCGACGCCGGAATAAACACACTGTAGCTACGTTGATGTTCCAGCAAATTCGTGGCTGCCTCGTGCTTCCTGCTTGTCCGAGCTATCCTTGTCAACAAGGGCTGAATAAGACAACTGCCTTTAACCACTTGTTGTTGCTTACCCCGTTGTCCGCTTTGTCATTGTATTCGTGCCCGGTCAACCCAGTTCCACCATTTTGTAGAGTCATGTTTGCCCTTTAAACTATATAACTTCTAATTATATAAAGTTTAATTATATAAACATTAAACTATATAAATTTTAATTATATAATTATATTTTATATTTTATAATTATATAGTTTACAACTATATATAATTTATTTATTTAAAAAAATATTATTATAAAAAAAATTATTATTAAAAAAAATTTGAACAACCCTAATCCCAAGGTGGTACTATCAACGATTACACATGCTAAAATGACGCGGTCAAATGAAGAAATTATTAGTGGTCAAGTGAAGAGAAGACATTCATAGCGGATAAGAGATCAAGTCCTTGCATCAACAAGCTGAGGACAAAGCTTTTTGAAGGGGAAGGCAATTTTATGAACATAAATTATGTAAAAATATAGATAATAAAACTACATCATAACAATGATTAATTAGTGATTAGTTTAGTAAAGATGTGTGTCTCCAAAGGACACGACAGTTCATAAAGGGACATTTGCCTAGGTATATAAAGCAGGTCCTCATTGTAACATTGAACCATCACTTGTACATTTTCATATATAATAAATTATTATTACCAATACCTTTGTGTATTTTTACATTAAAAGTCAACAAGCTATAACTTTGGTTGCTTCAAAGTGACTTTAATATTAGAAAAACTACATGGTGCAACACTTTTAAGTACCTTTTCCGCCCATGACTTTAATATAACTCATAAATTTCACCAAGACAAAAGTAATTAATGTGTTCACTAGACTAAAAGGGATAAATGCCTTATTACGCGTCTTCTTGGTACTATTTTCAACACTTCCTCTTACCAAGGAAGGTGTTGCTCACCACTCCCATCTTGCCTCTGAAGAAAACATGCTTGCCTCTTGGCAGAGACAGTGAGAATGTCTGCTACCTACTCATTAGTGGATATCTATGTTGCATAGGTTCGCGAATCCGGGGGTGGGGTTCTCGAACCGTCCCAGGTTTTCGTCCCCAAGTATCAGATTCGGGTACGAGTGCTTTTGAGAAGAACCCATAAGAACCGGGTTCTTCTATGAACAACTGGGTTGTCCATTAAAAAAATTTGGGTTCTTTTGTCTTGACGGGTATGAAGAACCCTGATTATGTGTACTTGGAACCCCAAAATCGAGTTCTTTGGGGTTCATTTTAGTTTTATTTTTAAAATTTTAATTAATATAATGGGCTTCCCCTAATATTGCAAGTAGTTAGTTCTTCATCTTATGCCTTTATCCATTCAGTAAAGAGAAATAGGTTGGGCTCAAAGAAGGCAGAGAACTTAGCGTACATTCATAACACACTTCGTCTCATATCTCAAAAAGACTCTTGGTACAAAGAGGGTCCTTTCAAGAGATGGAACCAATACATAAATGATGCAATGTGTGTTGACGAGGAGATACAACTAGATGGCCTTATTGAGCTACCTCAAGTTGCTATGTATGAACAGAAGCCTCAAGATGAGAGTGATTCCTACTTGGAGAGCACGCTAACTAAAGATTTGAGTGATGCTGATAACATGGATGTTGATGACATGACTTGAGGAAGCCATTGTTCGCTATTAGCTATTTTTATTTTAGTATTTTAAAATTCCCTAGTTCTTGTTTGGAGATGCCATAAGGCAAATTTTGAATGTATTATGACAATGGACATATCATGATTCTTATTAATATGTGAAGTAAACTCCAATTTGCACTTGATACCAAACTAGAAATTTTGAAATTTCATTGTGAATGTTGAATGTTCAATGATGTGCATGTTTAAATATTTAAAGTTTAAATCATAAATCATAAACCCACGCACCCTGTTTCAAAAAGTGACGTACTCATCCCCGTCCCTGAACCCACGTTTCCTGGCAACATAGGTGGATATATACTCAAGCTTTACTTCTCCTCACTAGACCTAGTCTCTAATGAAGTGGTATCTGATCTCTATATGCTTTGACTAATCGTGAAATACTGGATTCTGAAAGAATTTAATTCAACTTTGATTATCACAGTAAATCGTAGTTGGTCTCAACATCTGACCAAATAATCCATGAATCATCTTGCGAAGCCATAATGCTTCGCACCTTGCCTGACTAGTTGCCATATACTTTGCCTCTGTGCTGCTCAATGCCGCTGACTTCTGTTTCCAACTAAACCGTGACACAACTGCCAAGCCCAATGAGAAACAACATCCGGAAGTACTCTTTCGGTCATCGACATTGCTAACCCAATCTGAGTCTGTGTAACCAATCAATCTGACTCCATCACATCTGACATAGTCCAAACCAGGATCCACTGTGCCCTGTAAGTACCTCAACACATGTTTTGTAGCCACCCAGTGTACTCTCTTGGGCTCCATCATAAACCGACTCAAAGTGTTGACTGCATAACAAATATCCAGTCTAGTGTTGACTAGATACATCAATGAACTGATCATTTGACGATACAAAGTGGGATCCACCAACTCAGAATCAACATCATGCAACTTCTTCTAGTTGGTGATCATAGGAGTAGTCATAGGCCTACAACCATCCATACAAAACCTCCTCACGGTATCTCCTACATACCTGCCCTGGCCCACGAAGATGTGCCCATTCTCCTGCGACACCTCCGACCCCAGAAAGTAATGCATCAGTCCCATATCAGTGATATCAAGCTCTTAAGCAAGATCTCTCTTGCAATGCTGGATGAGACTGTCCTCCCCTGTAATAAACAAGTCATCCACATACAATACCAAAATGAGTGGATTGTCACCTACCACGATAAAGTATAGGTTCGAATTTGCATCACCCTTTCGAAATCCCATCTGCTGCAAGTAGGCATTTATCCTCTCATACCATGCCCTCAGTGCTTGCTTCAGTGCATACAAGGCTTTCTTCAGCCTACACACATGAGACTCCCTCCCATGCAACTTAAAGTCCTTACGCTGCTCAATGCACACCTCCTCTTGTATAACACCATTGAGAAAGGCGGTCTTCACATCCATTTGGTGAATACTCCATCCCATCTCAGTTGCTATAGATATCATTGCTCTAATGGAAGTATAGCGAGCAACATGTGCAAAGGTCTTCTCGTAGTCAACTCCCTCTACTTGTGAGAACCCTTGCACCACAAACCGAGCTTTCAACTTCTCCGTGCTGCCATTTGCACATGTTTGAACTTGTAGAGCCATTTGGAAGTCACAACTGACTTCCCATTAAGATGTGGCACTACCTCCCAGACATCATTCTTCATGATAGAGGCATACTCCTCCACCATGGCATCCCTCCAGATCTCCTATCTAGTGGCCTCCTCAAAACTAGTTGTTTCTGTCTCAACAACATCTACCACAAAGCCACCCAACCTCTCTGGTGGTTTGCTCTCTCCCTCACTGACCACTTGGGTCTCCCCACTCCTCCTAAGCCTCCTTCAGGGTCTCCCCTGCAGTAGTCTCATGTGATGGTATGGGAAAATCCTCAACTGGTGCCTCTCCTCCAGGCGAGGAAGGCTCTGGAATAACCAATGGAGGTCCTAAACTCTAAGATACTGTGCCCGATGAACCTACACTAGAAACTATGCCCTGAGAACCTGTCACCCCTGAAGAAGGTGAACCTCATGATCCTAATGTACCAGCTGATGCACCTGAAACCTGTGGTGTGGCCTCTTGTTGAGGAGCTTGCTGCTCTACTTGATCAACCTCCTAAGACCTCCTCAAAGCCCTCTCCTCCTCAAATGTCACATCTTTCCTCAGGTCTATCTTCCTATGTGCAGGAAGATATATATGGTAGGCTCTGCTGGTTTCACTATAACCGACTAGGATACCCCTCTGCAGCGGGTTCCAATTTCGTCCTCTTCTCCTCAGGGACGTGTGAAGTAAGGCACCCAAATATCCTGATGTGCCCAACTTCTGTCTTCTTGACTGTATGCACCTCCCCAGGAGTCTTTCTCCCCAAGACTTTGTGTGGGCTCTTGTTTTACAAATAAACAACAGTGTTACACGCTTCGTCCCACAAGAAGAAAGGTAAACTCTGATCATGCAACATAGCTCTAGATGCACCCACACTGGTCTTGTTCTTCCTCTCTGCGACCCCATTCTACTGAGGGTTATAAGGCACAATGAGCTCCCTCTTGATGCCAACACTCCCACAAAAATCCCTTATCTCCGCAGAAGTGTACTCGCCCCCATTGTCTGATCTCAACATTCTGAGTTGCCTCCTTGTCTGGTTCTCCACAAGAGCCAACTCTTAGAATCTTCTGAAGACCTCATCCTTGGTCTTCAGGGGGTAAATTGAGGTCCTCTTGGAGTGGTCATCAATGAATGTCACATAGTACTCATATCCACTCAATGAAACATGGGACATAGGACCACATATCTCAGAATGAATCAAGTCAATAATACCTGCAACTCTACTGTCACTGCTCTGGAAAGGTGTCTTGGTGTACTTTCCCAAAGCACATCCCCTGCACGTGGGATGCATGCATCCTTTTGTACTTGTGGTTTATGTCTTGAAATGTGTTCTAATCTAGTTACCTGTTGCTTAGTTGCCTTGGGAAACATACAAATGTTATTGTGATGTTATAGTTTCCTTAGAAGTGTGCTGCTATACTAGTGCTTTGAGAATAACACTTCATAAATACTAGCTTTTACATCAAAATATTAAAATGGAGCCAACGGGGACTTAATTTAGTCTGACCTATAACAAATTCTGAATTAAATACAATCTCACTTTTTGTGTTGTTATGTTTCCCTCTTTGTCTCGCTTGCCTCTTTGCTGATGTATGTGTGCCAACTAGTTCCTTGGTCTCGCTATCTTGTCGATATGCTCTTGTTTAGTTCACTTGTCATGCATTCGAAATACCAAATTGTACCTTAGGGTTTGATACCATGTTGTAAAAGCATATTACTAATAGCAAGGAAGAATTTGTTACCATGTTGTAAATGCATATTGCTAATAGCAAGGAAGAAAGTGCCCTAGTAATGGAAGATAGAAAATGTTGATAACTCGCATTACTTCTTCGAAAATAGGACATAAAAGAGAGTATAAGCTAAGGTGACTAATCCAAAGTGATTCTTCAAATTCCAATTAATTAAAGCCTAATCAAAAGTGAGTTGAGTTAATTCTAACTTAAACCTAATAGCTGTGAACTATGTATTTCATTGACAAAAGTGAGTTGAGTTAATTCTAACTTAAACCTAATAGCTGTGAATTATGTATTTCATTGACTAAAGTGTTTCCTAGCTGTTATGCGCATTGCACGTACATTATCAAATTGGCCCACGTATATATGGTGTAAGGCACCTAAGACTTGTAATTGACCTTATCTGCACCACACTTTGGGCTATTGAACTCGGTCTCCTCATTAAGTTCGATAATGTCACAACTTGCCGCTAGACACAAATTCAGCCAGGATTTGCACTTAGCCTCATCTGCACCCAATTTGGGTTTTTGAATGCGGGCCCCCCTATTAAGTTTGATCACTTAGCAACTTGCCATTAGACAAACATACCTGTGGGCTTAGTTTTTCTACTTTTTTCAAGTCTTTGCATTGTAATTTGTTTTGTATTAAATCGATGTAACGCGTGCCCATCGATATATCCAACAATTTTGTGCATCCAATGAAAGTCTATGGAATGCTGTCTTGTGCGTAGTGCGTAAATGGAGAGTCCCAACATAGCGGATAGAGGGTAGACATTTTGGATGGAGAATTTTATATTGAGCATCTGTGGACATTGTGTGGCATGAGGCATTAACATTTTCTGTGGCTGAGTTAGTCTTTGCAAATTAGAGTAACAATGAATACTTTAATGTTTTAGCCCCCATAGATCCTTGAAAGGGAGGGCTTCAGACTCTTACACAGTTAATGGCAAAGGCAGCTTTCTTCAGGGAAGGGGAACATGGACCTGGTTTGGGAAAAAAGTGTTCACGTCAGTGTTCATTATGCATGCTCGTCTCTGTTTTGTGTTTTAGCATAATTTTTTCAAGAGAAAATCGTTTCTCCTTGATGATACGGTGAAGAGAAATATTGGATTTTCTATCAAGTTAGATTTTCAAGAACATAATATCCTGCATGCATTTGCGTAAAGATTATATGTGTTGATTTGCAAGGGGAACATGAACTTGGTTTTGAGGAAATTTTATGTCAAGGTTCATTATGTATGCTGATCTCTATTTTTCGTTTAGCATATTTTTTAATAGAAATCTGTTATCCTTCTTGATGATACGCTTAAGGTATTAGGTCACGGCTTAATAAGTTGGCAAGGACAGCGAACACCATCTGAAGAATATTGTCATATATTGCAGGTGTAACTTAAGTTGTGACGGAGATGTAGATTTCTCAGATAAATATATCCGGCGTAACTACTCTTGGATATAGGCTTGCATTTTCCAGAAAGATGAATATAAAAGGTATTCAGCAAAACAATTTCCATTTAAGATACGTCGTCTTGTGTTTCAAAACTTGATGCCGATGAAAAGTTGATGTCTATTAAATTCCTAGCATCTATGAAGTGGTGCATACATACAAACCTTTAGTTACATGATTATTTTAAGAGTCTACGTGAAGAACTAAAGTCAAAATGTTCAGCATAGAAGAAAAGCGTTACTTGACCTTGAATTTACTGAACCTTATCACGGAGCTTGCGTCTATCTAATTAATTTATGCTTAGGTTTCAAACATGGTGGCTGTGATAATAATAGTATAGTCGTCCAAGTTTCTTCTAAACGTTTATCACTTTATCTTGCATTCGAAGTTCAAAACATGCACACACGATGCTTTAAAATGAGATATTTCAATGCTTTAAGTGGTATTATGCTAATGTTTAAGTCTTTAAGAGAGTATTTCTGGCATGATTGTGGATTTGATCATATCAACTGTATCACATGGCTATCATTTGTAAATTATTTGCTCACAAAATGGTTGTAAAGTATATTTTGAGAAATGTAGGTGCATTATATAGTGAGTGAGGTGCATAAGAGTCTACGTGAAGAACTAAAGTCAAAATGTTCAGCATAGAAGAAAAGCGTTACTTGACCTTGAATTTACTGAACCTTATCACGGAGCTTGCGTCTATCTAATTAATTTATGCTTAGGTTTCAAACATGGTGGCTGTGATAATAATAGTATAGTCGTCCAAGTTTCTTCTAAACGTTTATCACTTTATCTTGCATTCGAAGTTCAAAACATGCACACACGATGCTTTAAAATGAGATATTTCAATGCTTTAAGTGGTATTATGCTAATGTTTAAGTCTTTAAGAGAGTATTTCTGGCATGATTGTGGATTTGATCATATCAACTGTATCACATGGCTATCATTTGTAAATTATTTGCTCACAAAATGGTTGTAAAGTATATTTTGAGAAATGTAGGTGCATTATATAGTGAGTGAGGTGCATAATGCTGGGTAAATCATTTGTTAAAGCATCTTTTGAAAAATGTGGTTGTGCATTCTACATTGTGGGAAATTAATGCATAATGTTCGTGCTTATCCCTACCTTTTGAATATGCATGAATTTCCAGGGAGATGCATTATGGCTATGCTTTATCCCTGGTTTACAAATATGAATAGATTTGCAATACAACTATTCACAGTAGAGTCATTCAAAGTCTAAGTCGGATAAATCACTTGGTGATGAAATGGTTGTTAAAGTATCTTTTAGAAAATGTTGGTGCATTTATAGTAGAATGTGGGAAACGCTCATTGTTTGTTCTTTTCCCTGCATTTTTGAATATGAGTGGATATGAGGAGACACATACTTATCGTGCTTATCCCTGGTTTGCACATATGCATGGATTTTTGGCATGATCGTGGCTTTACCATATTAACCAGAGCTTACAGTCATGACTGCGTAAATCATACGCTCATGAGGGAGATGCATAATGTTTATGCAATGGATACATGATGTTCGGGTTTATATCTGCTTTATGAATATGCGTGGAATTTCAGTGGATCGTCTTTTATACCATGTTAACCATTGCTTACGGTCGTCACTGGGTATTATTATTTAATCATGAAATAGTCAAAGTATCTCTTGAGAAAAATATGTCAATAGTTTATATCGTCATTGGATGTTATTATTTAATCATAAAATAGTTGTCAAATAAACATAAGTGCATCCTATAGAGTGAGTAATCCCTGGTGTAGGTGCATTTTATAAAAAGGGTAACCCTTTTATAGGTTTTTATAAAAAGGGTAACCCTTTTTATAGGTGCATCTTATAGAGTAATTTTTACATGGGCTGGGTCACTGGGTTGTATGTTTTGAAGAGTTTTTTTGGCATATTTTCTAGTCTAATTTGCCCAGAATTTGGTAGGGATTTATTGGAATTACAAGTTTGAGTTGTAAACTCCATAATCCAAGTGTCTCATGGTTTTTCAGGGTGCTGAATTCATATATGTAGTCAAAAATTTATTTTAAACAAAAAAAAAAAGGATTTAACCAAAAATATTTTGCTCAATTCCGGCCAAAAACTCTAAAATGTCGCATGTTTAGACAACATCATTGTTAATCATGTAATGAACCCTAGTATGATGGAGATGTATAATTTTCGGTGTAGTCTAATTTAGTCTAATTTATAGACGAAATAGTCTTTTTCACCGGAAGGCATAAATGGGTTGAACACCCTGAAAAACTTATGGGGCGCTCGAATTATGCAGATTAAACAATTTAAACTCAATTTCCTAAAAATCTTTGTCCGATTTTTTTTTGTTATTTGTTATTTGTTTTTTATTTATTTATTAAATTAACCAGGAAAAATGTTATGAAAAATACCATTTCATTTATAAGTTAGATTATGCCATAATTTTCATGTTTATTTCTATTTAATGACTAATATGACAAAAATACATAATGTTCTTGTTTATTTTTATTTAATAAATCAGTGATATACATAATGCTCATATTTATTATATTACATAATGTTTCTGTTTATTTTTATTTAATAAATCAGTGGTATACATAATGCTCATATTTATTATATTTATAATGTTCGTGTTTATTTCTATTTTATCCGTGACATGTGAAAAGTTAAATATAAAAAATCTCTTACCTCTCTAATCCAAAAACATACCATTTGATAAATTTATTTGCCACGAGACTTCTCAATCACATTGAATTCATGGTACAGTATAATTCTTCACATTTAGAAATCTCTAATCCAAAAACATACCATTTGATAAATTCATTTGCCACGAGACTTCTCAATCACATTGAATTCACGGTACAGTATAATTCTTCACATTTAGAAATTCTTGTTGAGCACACAAGTGCATTAATAAAGCAAGCAATTTATAATTCATATATGTATAAAAGATTATTTTTATTTAATAAATCAGTGATATACATAATGCTCATATTTATTATATTTATAATGTTCGTGTTTATTTCTATTTTATCCGTGACATGTGAAAAGTTGAATATAAAAAATCTCTTATCTCTAATCCAAAAACGTACCATTTGATAATTTCATTTCCCATATTACTTCTCAATCACATTGAATTCATGGTACACTATAATTCTTCACATTTAGAAATTCTTGTTAAGCACACAAGTGCATTAATAAAGCAAGCAATTTATAATTCATATATATAATTCATATATGTATAAAAGATTACATGCAATTTCATTAATTGATACTTCTTAAAAGTTATAGTTGCATGGTATGATATTATTTTATAAGTAGTATAAAGAATATTAATATTTTGAAATATATTATAAATTTATGATTTTTTAAAAATCTAAATTAGTAAAATATAATTTCATCAATTTAATTTTCATATTGCTTGAGTATGTCTAATGGCTAAAAACATGTGTTTTTTGCAAAATGTCACATGTTCAAATTCAAAGGGGTAGACTACTAACATTTTTGTAGAATTTAACAATTGAATCGCTGTGTGGAGGTAAGTCCCTTGTTCCACAAACAAGGGATTTCATATGCCAATTTGGCGTTGAGTTTGTCCATAACATTAAAATTTGATCATCTTCTTCTTGTGACTACTAAAATCAACAATTGAGGTGATCTTGTACTTGCATGATACATGGTTAATTGTTTTCTACCATTATAACCACTAGGTGTACCATGTCTGCCTCTAATGTGGACATAGTTAAGTTGCAGTTTGAGACATGGGTAAGTTGCAGTTTGAACCAAGAATCTCATAATTTTTACAAAACATGCTTTGACAAATGTTTTTTATAAAAGGATATGATAGGTGCAACCACATGACCATTACCTCAAGGTGTCCTCATGGCTTTCAGGGTAAGTAGGCCTCGTGAGAATTGAAGCACTCAATGGTGATAAATTCATCACTTTTTTCTTTTGGATCCAACCCCTTTGGTAGATTATTATTTGTTATTAGTTACATAACATGATGTTATTGTGACAAGTAAAGTTTAACTTTATAAATTAGAAATTCTTCACATTTAGAAATTCTTATCAATCACACAAGTGCATTAAATTCATCATTTTCTTGTGTCTAGTAGAATCAGTAATTGAGATGATTTTGTACTTGCATGATATAGGGTTAATTATGTTTTCTACCACTAGGTGCACCATCCCTGCCTCTAATGTGAACACAGGAAACTGGCAGTTTAAACCAAGGATCACATAATTTTTACATAATATGCTTTGTCAAGTGATTTTTATAAAAGGATATGCTGGGTGCATCCACACGACCACTACCTCAAGGTGCCCTCATAGCTTTCAGGGTAAGTATGCCTCACGAGAATTGAGCCACTTAATGATGATAAATTCATCACGTTTTTCCATTGTATCTGACCGCTTCGACAAATTTATTTGTTATTAGTTACATAACATGATGTTATTATGACAAGTTTAGCCTTACAAATTAGAATTTCTGCACATTTAGAAATTCTAATTCATCACGTTTTTCCATTGTATCTGACCGCTTTGACAAATTATTATTTGTTATGAGTTACATAACATGATGTTATTGTGACAAGTTTAGCCTTACAAATTAGAATTTCTGCACATTTAGAAATTCTTATCAAGCACACAAGTGCATTAATAAAGCAAGCATTTAATAATTTATATATGTATATAAGATTACATGCAATTTCCTTAATTGATGCTTGTTAAAGTTTATAGTTACATGACATGATATTATTTCATAAGTAGTATAAGAAAATTAATATTTTGAAATATATTATAAATCTATGATTTCATTTTCTTTTAAATCATTAAAGTGTTGATATATAGATTAACCAAATATAATTTCATAAATTTAACCTTTTTATCGCTTGAGTAGGTCTAATGGTTAAGAACATATGCTCTTTTGTAAAAGTTCACAAGTTCAATTTCAAAGGGGGTGGAGTATGTACATATTCATAGAATTTAGTAGTCAAATTGTTGAGCAAAGGTGGGTCCCTTGTTCCACGAACAAGGATTTTCATACACCAGTTTGTTGTTTGGCTTATTCATGATCTTAAAATTAGATCATCATCATTATCGTTTTCTCATGACTAGTAGAATTAACAATTGGGATGATCTTGTACTTACATGATTTATGGTTAGTTATGTTTTCTACCACTATAACCACTAGGTGCACCATGCCTACCTCTAATGTGAACACATATAAGTTGCAGTTTGAACAAGGATCTCATAATTTTCACATAACATGCTTTGCCAAGTGATTTTTATAAAAGGTTATGTTGGATGCAACCACATGACCACTACTTAAAGGTGTCTTCATGGATATCAAGATAAGTAAGCCTCACAAGAATTGAGTGACTCAATGGTGATAAGTTCATCACTTTTTTCCATTGGATCCAACCCCTTCGGTAGATTATTATTTGTTATTAGTTACATAACATGATGTTATTGTGACAAGTAAAGTTTAGCTTTAAAAGAATATTGATATTTTGAATTATACAATGATGCTTATTTTCATTTTTTTAAAACCATTACGGTTAATGTTCTAGCAAGATGTGTAGAAAATTTCAATGAACTACGTTTTCAATTGCTTTTTCTCGAACCATTGATTCATAAGCATAAAAGATTATGTACAAGGTTCTATATTTTTGGTTAATGCATTACTTCAACATTTGTCAATTGAAAAATATTAACAATAAATACTTAGTAGAGAGCTTATATCAAACACTTGTTCATGATAAAATGAAGCTCAAATAAATGTATTGCATCTTCTTTATTATATTGAATACTTGGGGAATATCACAAATCTATTCAGATATTGACATCTATAACAAAATATATTTTTTCTGATCTTCACCATGAAAGATTAATCTAACACAAATGCAATCTAAAAATAAAGAGAATTAAGTAAATTTAATTAGATGTCATCTCCACCTCTTTCATTACTTATATACAACTTAATAATATTCTAACAAGCACACTTAATTACCAATTAGTATTGAATACTTAGCTAACTCATAAAATACTAAAAAATTCATTAATATAACTTTGAAACATGTTCTAACTAAAATGGATATCAAATTTCTATATATTTACATTCTTATTGGACTCGCTAATCATTTTAATTATTTATCAAGTAGATCAAAGGAATAAGCTACTCTGACATTTTAACAAACATATTATATATAATACTCTTATGACATTTATGTACTTTTTTCAATAACGCATGAATTCTCAGTAATGAGAAGTCTAAGGTACAACTCATAAATATGAATACAAGCTTTAATCTTACTTCACAGTCGAAAAAATTTAGACACAATCCATCAAGTTAATTCTATGTCCAAATTTAGCTTTGACATGAATTCAAACACAACTCATTTATATGGCTTCATTCCAAACATCATTGTGGTTTTGACTTGATTGTCATTCTAACAATAATACTCTATGCTTGGCTTTACACAAGAAAAAGATTACTCCGTTAAGAAATTAAGGTACAAAATCAAATGCAAAACAAGGCAACAATTACAACTAGACAATTGACTTGGCAAAGAGGGTCTTGACTTGGAATTTACACTAAAAAAATGTTGTAGTAATGGCAATGCAACATCAATTGGGTTATAGGATAATAATTGAGAATGATGTCCACAAAGGGTTTCATTTTTGCTAGAGTGAAAACATAACTTGGGACAATACCCATACGAGGGCTCTGTTTTACCGTCCAAGGAAATAATTTTCATATAGCCATACAATACCATAATATGTTATCCCAATATAGGTTGTTAAATATGACGACAATTTCCCCCGAAAAATTGTTGTAAGTAGAAGCAAATTCCAATCATTCTATTATACATAAAGGCCACATACAGTGCAGTTTGATAATGGCAATGATTTAAACAACTAAATCATGGAGATTAAGCAAACTTGGTAAATTAAGAAATGATAGCTTTGGGTATTGATTTCCCATTTTCATTGTTTTTTTACATATAAAAGAGTAGAGAATTAGAGTGCCATACTAACTTTGATTCATACATTTATACAAACACGTGGTTTGTAACTTAAGTACAACCACCCAATGGATATGAAGATAAAATCCATGGTCATCAAGCATAGAATTGGGTGGAAAACCTCCATAGGGAGTTTTTGTACTTTTAGAAATCCTCTAAATCATGAGATCAAGTTGTGCAAACCTTTTTTTGGATTCAAAATGTGTGTTCAAAGTCCATATGGCATAGATTCCCACAAAGAGACCCACTGGGACTCCCTGGTGGAGTCACCAGTTTTGTTTATATGAAATTTCCTTTGCAGTGGTAGAGTAATTTTGACCCATAGGCTTGCCCAAGGACTATGACAGATAATGCATTAGATATCTACTTAACGTAAAAATGAATGACACATGCATGCATAATATAAGTAAATAGGAAGAAAAAATTGAGTGCACCTTACCTTGGAAGGTGGATGCCTGGTGCTTTTGGTGGTGAAGCTCTTGGGGATCTTGGCCCTTGAGCTCCTTGCACCTGTAACCTACACACAAACAATAGAAAACCACTCTATCCATATCCTTGTAAGCCACACTAGCGTTAACATCATAAATAAACTAGAAACATACATTAACAATAATATAGAAAAAAACTTGTTGCTTGTGGGGGGGGGGGTTAGCTTGATCATTTTGTTCTACAAATAGAAGTTACAATGTTTCTCCCTTTGTGGTCCTTCCCCTTGGCAACTCTCACCACAACTCATAATTAGTCTCATTATGTTCTACAACTTATTACAAAGAGAAGTGGGTTCTCAATTTGACAACATTTCATTATCTTTAGCTTTTCTCCCCTTTCTCGATGTAGAGCTTTGTTTTCAAAGATGACTTTGAGGAGTCATTAGATGCATCTAGAAACTTTCTTGACCATGTTTGATATTGTTTTTGATCCTTATCTTCAAAATCTCATCATTTTTTTACCTTTTTTAAACCTTATCCATTTGCTTTGCTAGCCCTAGCCACTCCAACTCTATTTTACTCATTTTTTCATGCTTATCTTCAAAATCTCATATTTTTTTTACCTTTTCCAACCTTATCCATTTTCTTTGCTAGCCCTAGCTGCTCCAACTTTGTTTTTATGAGTAAACAAAACATTGCAACTCTCCTTGATAGACTGACTGGAGTGTTGCAACCATCCTTGCTAGTGTTCTAGGGGCATTGCAGAGACAACTAAGTTTTTGGGAGGGTTTCCATGGAGTTTCTCTTGCATTCCAACCCTCATTTTGAGGTGCTTTCGTAATAGATCCTAGGGTAGTTTTGAGCTATGATAGACCCCGAGGGTGAAATTATGAACCATAACAATAACCCTATATGATAATATATAACATGATGCCAGGGTCCTCCACCTATTGCTCTAGTTAGATTTCTATCTCATATGGCATTGCTTTTTGAAGGAAGGTGGATCATCTATCGGCATGTAATTTAACCATTTTGCAATTTTATGCTTTCATTTAATGTTATGGGCATACTAGCATGGATCATGGGAAATTGGAGGATTTATTGATCTCGATTGTATTCCTGTTCCCTTACTTCACTCAGGAGGTTAGTTTTTGACTCTAGTCAAGTGGGACCTCCTAAAAGGATTTAAGATTTAGGAAGGGCACTATTAGGGAAACAATGATTGATGTAGCATGTCTAAGAAAATCCATGCTTATCACTTTCCATATTTCCATCTTCTCCATCTCCATTCTTCGGGTTGGCAATGATTGGTCACGGGGATTTGCATCCTTCATCCACATTCTTGAGTTTGGGCTCAGAAAATTGGCCTTGGAGGTTGATGTAGCTAAAAGAAAGGTAAAAGCATAAGAAAGCGACAAAGAAATAAAATTTTAATGGAAAATATGTCTGGGACATTTATTTAGCACATGGGAAAAATCCTAGCATGAGCTCGACCCCCCTTATTAGTTGTCACCTAGTTCCTCAAGCATTTAATGCTTCATCTAAAAAAGGGAACTCTTTTAAGTCACAACCCCAATGAGTGAGAAATTGCTTCATCCTTAAGGGGTATTGGAAAAATACAAAAAACAATCTTGGGCTTCTAAGCTATGCATCCGATAAAGATAAATCATAAAAAAGTAAAAAGAATACCAAAGGGTTAGTAAAAGCAAGCCAAGAAAAGGGGTAACTCATGCCAACACAATTTCTCGCTTCTTATATCTATACACTTAGGATGGTGAACCCCCATCAACTGGTCACATGGTTGTGGCACTTACCTTGTAGTCTTTCCCACTTCATGATCATCATTATCACACATACCTATGGATTGACGGACTAACCTGGGACATGTCACTCCCCTTGGGGGATGGAAACACCTAATAGAGTTGCTGACCTAATCATCTCTAATATACATGAGGTAACTTGTTTACATCTCCTAATCTAGTTAGACATTTGGATGTAAGCTTTATGTGAAGTATTCTTGTGCCCCTAACATTAAATATGGTCGACTATGATGCGTTAATAGTTATTGTCCCTAATGGTTGTTGATTTCGCTTGATCTGGAGAGGTTTTTTTTACATGGGTCATCACAACTGTAAAGACCCCTTGATAGATGAGCTTGCTCACATTTAACAATACTCGAAGAGGTTGTTGTACCCTATCCAAAGAGAAGTTTTTACCTTGCTGATGTTGTGTTTGCCCTTCATAGGCTATGAGATGATTCCACATCATACTTGGTCCTCATGAATACCCCTAGATGCTGGAATGTTGAGTCACTAATGGCTTGGTGTTGGATTTGTTGATGATATGCCTAGATGGATCTGGGATGACCCCCGACTGGTCTTGACACAATTTGATGGGCCATTAGAGGAAATTTCAACCTAAAAGTGACATCCTAAGGAAAAATAATTAGATAATAGTTAAAATAATAAAATAAGAGTTATGAATTTTGAAGAGAAACAAAGAAAACTACTTTTGTTCTTAATTGTATTTTTGGCTTATCTCCTTATAGGTTTACTCAAATTTCAAGTGTAGACTCTCATTGGATGTAGAATTAAATTCCACATCCAAAAATACCCATTATGCATACTTTTGAGAAGACCCACATTGATAAAAAATGAAAATACATTAAAAAACGTCTTGAGCACACCCTTTTAATGTATTTCCATTTTTTTTTTATCAATGTGGGTCTTCTCAAAAGTATACATAATGGGTATTCGTTGGATGTGGAATTTATTTCCATGTCCAACGAGTATCTACACTTGAAATTTGAGTAAACCTATAAGGAGATAAGTAAAAAATACAATTAAAAAAAAAGTAGTTTTTCTTCTTTTCCTCCAAAATATTTACATGTACCTCTTTTTAAATTTAAAGGATTTTGATTGGTTTACATATTATGACATGGAAATTATGTGAAAATTTCATGGGCACTTTTAGGCTTAAATTTCCTCGAATGGTTGCTTGTTCCAGAGCCTTGCTGATGATGGTTATTCTAAAGATGATAGGGGAGGGATTGCACATCATTGGTATGCCCCAACGCTTGAGTTGATGGTGGCGCATCACCACTTTTTCCCCTAGAAGGGTGATGTGGGGCACATTGGTGATGATGTCATGGTATTGGAGGCACTTTTGGAGGCATACCCATCACACTTTGAGCTTTTCCTTGGAGTATGGAGCACTCATGATCCATTTGTCACTTGCTTGTGGCATATTGGGCATTTATGCAAGATGACATCATAGTGAACATAATTTCCCTACACGTGTGGTATTTTTGGAATATATTATGATGTTTTTGAGTTATATTGAGGTTGGCTTGTAATCTCACACTTTTTGAACACTCAAACAAACTTATTTTAGGGATTTGCTTGTTAAATTAGTGGAAACAAGGCTAGTTAGTCCTCATATAAATAAATGAAGCCTTCTCCACTTTCTATCATCACACAATCATTCACTCTTCTCTTCCCAAGAGTGTGAATTAGTCTTCTTGTTTCGACTTGGGAAAAATGTGATCTTTTGGGGTGCCAATTTCTCTTGGAGATGGTACTTTGATTGGAGATGATTTCTATGATTGATTGAAGTGTTTCTTTTGGAAAATTCTGTAACTTTACTACATATATTCTATATTTTGCATGTTGTATTTGTGTAGTAGAGTTTTTAACTGTGGCATGTTATAAATTGCTAAATATATCTTGAAGTTTTTCTCCTTTATGATATGTAAAATCATTTTTTGGGAAACACTTCAGAGAAATTCGAGTATGCATCCCTTAAATTTAAAATCTCCCCTCACAAGGAAATTGCTAGGGTTTTAAGTGGATGTCCTAATCGTCCTCTCCTTTCTTCAACAAGGCCGTTCTCATTGATTTAGCCTTGGAAGACTCCATTTTCCCATTTAGGACAAGGCACTAGTCCTTGTTGTATTGACCAAATCTCCTTTTTTTTTTTCCTTCTTTCTTTTTTCTAGATACCTAGGGTTAGGGCTAGCTTTTTATGTGAGAAAATTGTTGAAAAGTAAATTTATGTTGATGTTTTATGGTTCTTAAAGTAGGAAATGCATTAATAATAAATATAAAATAAAAATATAGCATTATTTCATGTTGAACCCTGCTCTTTAGGGCTGATGTCATCCTTTCTATGTTGTTTATAGATGTTTTCACCTATAAAACACCATTAATAACCCTAAAGCATTGGTGTCTATTTGAAAGCCTTTCCTCTTTTGTTGTTCATTGAAAGGCCTTTTCCCTTGGCTGTTATATGATATCATATACTTTATCATTGGAAATTGTATAATCCTTATTTTTAATAGCTCTCTAATTGGTATAAGGATACATTACATGAGATTTGGCATAGAATATTAGACCTCTTAGGCTTCATCGATACTGTATCCCTTATAGTAGACCTCATATTAATCACCTTGAGCCATTTCTCATTGGTTATGTTTAGGTGAGTGTGTAGGGAAGCCTTCCTTGTGGTCAAATACCATCAAAGAGAAGGAGAAAGGTTGCTGAGGTGACAATGTTAATTGTTTCTCTTGTTGCCCTAATATATGGTTATGCCTAGTGGGGCTCCACACTAGGGATGCAAGATTTTGCAACAATAGGTACTCGTACGTTCAAATTACTCATCCAAGTTTTTATATCAAAATTAGCCTAGGGTGGGACTAAGGTCCCCTTGACACTTTTCTTTTGAGGGTTCTCGAGTTGGCTTTCACTCTCTGGAGGAACCAACAAATCTAGTTGACATGAGTTCTTTTTTTTTTTTTTTATTCCTACTATAAGTATTTCATTTTTACTTGTTGGCATACATTTGAAATATTTATGTTGGTGTACGAATCTCACCAAACAATTCTGTAGCTTTGTCAATTCCCATTATGTGTAGTTGAGATGGTTGAATTTCTCCATAAAAAGATTCTTCATTCAACAGTAAGTTGTAAACATCTAGAAGACCTATGTTGTTTTCTCTTGTACTAACAAGTTTCTTCAACATGGAAAGCCTTACAACCCATGCAATAATATGGATGAGGATGGTTCACCACATTTGTTAGTTTCAATGAGCTACGAGGTCTAGGATTTCACAGTGGTTCTCTGTGTCCATTTCTTGGTGGAAATATGAACTGCACTTGACCCTTTTCAATTTGTAAGATTCTCTCTTTCTTAGAAGCTTGGTTCTTCGTGATTTTGAGCTCTAATTATTTGAAATTTTCAACCAAGAAAGATAATGGATCCATATTATATGGCATAGGTCTTGGAGATTGTACTTTTTGCTTGTGTTCAATCTTTTCTCTTGATGGTATTAGAATATTTGGTCTGCCTGATAAGACTAAGTTTTCATCCATGTTTTTTGTCTTGAATTTTGATTCAACTAATTTTTTTGGCCTTGCTTCATTTAGGAAGAAATTGAATTTCCCTTGAAAGGCATTCATGTAGTGCATCAAGATAGTCACCCTTCGTGGATGTGTTTGTGGGGTCGACTGCACAACCTTGTCAAATATTGCATTGAACTCATGAATAGATTCATTTTCATTTCTTTTAATGTTAGTTAAAGCATTCAAGAGGAAAAAAATCTTTTTTCTCAGCCCATCTATTAAGAAAATCATCACAACAATAATCAAAGAATCAATACTATTTTTAGGCAAACTAAGAAACCATTTTTTAGGATTGCTTTTCCACGATGGTGAAAAACACTTAAGTAAAACATCCAAATGAAAAGAAAAAGGAGAAATCATATGTTCCACAAAGGTATCCAAATGTTCTCTTGTTTCAACAACATTATCCCCACTATAAGTGGGCAATTCCTTTAAGGAATCTAGCATGTCATGGGGTTAACTGCAATGTTAGTGAAATTAAAAGTTTTATATGAATCTGTCAAACACGAAGCAACCATTATGTCCTAAGTATGTAAATATTGTTCAAAACTTTTTCTAATACCATTTGAGGCTTGAATACCTTGATTATTAGATTTTCCGATTTTTCTTCTTTGATAAACAAGCTCAAGTTCAAGGACTTGAAGAACATCACCTTGATAGTTCTCTCTTGTAGAGTAACTCTTCATATTTTGTTGTTGTGGAGTTAGAAGATGAGAAATATTAAGTTAATTTGTAAGAAAGCTCACCAAGATAAAACACAAAATGAAAACTTACATGGAAAATGTCATTTCAATAACTAGGGCAATCTCCTTGACAATGGCACAAAAGGGTGTTATTACTTGAATTAGTAGCCTTGGAAGGGTTAGGTAAAGGTACTAAACTGTAAGCACACATGAGATGCACCCCCTATCACTTCATCACACTCTTCTCTCATTTTAGGCCAACTTTTAGAATGCCACCGGGGGTATCCCAATCCATACACACTTCACCAATGATGATGGTAGACTTGTTTCTATAAACACACAACATGAAAAAGGTTAGGATTTAGAAGTATAACATATTCCAGGTATGATATATTATATTCTACAATAGAAACTACATACCAACAAGCAAAACTCACTCAAGATACTCAAATAACTATTACCTTGAAGCTTCAGAGCAAGAGAAAGGCACAAAATTCAAGTGGAGTGATTTACCCTTGATGGTGACTTTACTTGTGACTTGATTGGGACAAGCTTGCTGCTATCTTACACTTCCATATCTACAAAATAACACAAAAATGCAGAAAGAAAGATTTGGAGTTTTCATGAAGCAAACAAAGAGTTTGGAAATACACAAAGAATGATGGATCCTTGGGTGCTTAAGCTATGGTATTGAAATATAAGTGAAAACAACCCATCAATATATAATATACAAAAAAATGATAAGTTACAACAATCTGATCCAAAGTTGCATAAATTAGGGGTCCAATCCCTAAGGGGTAAAAAATAGAAAGCGCCCTAATCATTTTTGTAGCAGTTAGCGCAGATGTAAATACTTCCAAATATTAAAGATATGTAAATGGAACACTTCATAAATATAACTAGGGCCTGAGGGGTTACAAACAACCACGTTCATGAATTTCTAGGTAAGAGGCCTCATTGATCTTTGAAGATATCGCTATAAATAAAAATAAGAATTATGGAGACACCTTTAAAACCATCAAATAAATGTTAGATATACCTTTAAAGCATAAAACAATATGGTCATTTTCACTTGGCCTCTAGATCCTCAATGTGGCACAATTTCCAATAAAACGACCTAAATTCAAAATCCTACAACCTTAAGATCAACTGTGACATGAAATAAAATGAAACCATTTTCAATGAACCTTAAATATGGCCCAAAAAGGAGAGTAAAAAATTACCTCACATCAACAAGAGAGAAATCGAATATTAAAACCTGGGGATTCCTCTCCAAATGACAAAGTTTCCCTTCAATGGGTTGATCTTGCAAGCATTTGTAGTAGTCTCAAATTAATCACAAATTTTGCCTTTGAAAAATATTTATAAAAAGCAATAAAAAGAGACTCCAATGTAAACACCAAGCTTCATGAAATAAGTACATTATGGCATAATGATCTGAACAATTCACAATGATTTGGAAAGGAGGAGCTCTCTATTTATAGATGAGCTTTCAACATCTCTCCCCCTTTTGCTCCAAAGGAAAACATGACTTGTTATCCATAAAATGCTTGGAGACTAAGTTAATTTCCAAAAATGTCTTTTTCATTGCTTAAACCCCTCAAATTAGAGATGATATCCCAAAAGAGAGGTTCAATTTGAAATAAAGAAGGGCCAATTTGGCTTAGAAGTACAACGTTCCCTTGAATTTCAACTTGAATTTTCTTGAAATAATTCTGAGTGCTTGGGAGGCCCAATGTTTTGCTTATTTTGCTCAAAATTCCTCTTTTAAGGCCTTGGACCCCTCCAATAGCTAGTATAAGGTGGACAACATCTTTTATTTGGTCTAAAAGTTGCTTGAGAGTATGATTTAAGGCTTCATATTGCTTGCTTTTGAGTTGACCTTGGTCCATGTGAGTATCTTTGATGTGCTTTGACATATTGCTTGCTCAATATATGTTTCACACTGTTCCTTTTGCCCCTCAAGTTTCTCCTAAGTGAATTAGTTCCCTTTTAATGATGACCACATGCTTGAAAATGTGTTTACAAGATGGAGTTTTGAGTGCTTTAATTTGGACATGAATTGGCTTGACGTGGAGGCTTCAATAAACCTTCTCTCTACATTGGATGATGTGGGAATTTTCCTTGGGGAGCCACATGCATCATGAATTATGATATTTCCATGAAGAAAGATGGCCATGGAAAAGGAGGTGTGCATACATAAGAAGATTGTTCATGTGTGGAACAAATATGTGCACCAGGATAGAGGATAAATGAGGAACTCATAAGAAGCGATCAATGTTATGCATCATGCACATTAAAAATGATAAGGATCCAACAATTATAGTCCACTTTGAGTGGGGAGACCTCCTTTTACAATGAATAAAATGTATAAGCAAAGTTTTGATTCTGTACGACTAGGTATCTTGGGAATATATATATAGGAGACAAGGGTTACAATTATAATTAAAGGGTACAATGAAAGGAATTAATAATTGGTTTTTGGTTTAACATGGAGTGTCCCTATGGTCTTAAGGCTTCATTTTGTTTGTTTTTGAGTTGATCTTGGTCCATGTGAATATCTTTGACTTGATTTAACATATTTCTCAACATATGTGCCATGATGCTCCTTTAACCCCTCTCGAATGCCCCAAGTGAAGTCACCCCACTTTTAGTGATGACAACATGCTTGAAAAGGTATTTTTAGGAAGACATTTTGAGTGCTTCAAATTGGAGATGACTTGGATTGACTTGGAGCTTGCAACAATCCTTCTCTATGCCTTGGAGGATGTGGAACATTTCCTTGGCGAGCACAAATGCATTTTGAATTGTCAAACCACCATGAATAATGAAGGTGATGGAAAAAGAAATGTGCATACATAAGAATATGGTCCATGTGAGAAACAAATTGTTGTGTTGGGATAGAGGCAAATGGAGACCTTACAAGAAGTGATCACCATTACAGGGATTTAGGCATAAACATTCATTTAAATCATGTGTCCTAAGAGTTCCACCTCCATGACATCTGCATACCAACCCAAGACATAAGAATTATCATCAAGGTAGGGAGTTGCTGCCCACTAGGGGGAAGTCAACGGACCCACAAAACTATGCAATATGAAAATGAAGCTAAGAAGACTTGCTATGACTGTCCACCAATGGGGATGTAGGATACACTTTTACCCTTCATCCCACATGGCATTACAAGGCTATAATTGTACACATTTGGCTTACAAATGACGTGGTCAAAATTTTAAGAGTACCCATGTTGAAAGAGGGGTAACAAGATCCAAGACTACCCTTGACCTTCTAACCACTAGTTAACTCGTAGATTTTCCTATGCAATTGGAGGATTAAGATCCAACTAATATTCAGTGATAGGTGCATCAATTTTCACAGTGATTAATGTCCATTTCAAAGGCATATTCAACAATTTTGAGGGAAATGATTAGTTTTAGCATTTTCCTATTTTCTAGGAGCTAGAGTTCTGAGATCTATGGGTCGAAGGTGGTTACATATTATCGATCCTTGCAAGCTCACTGTGCTAATGAGATTTCTTTGAGTAACATGTGATACATTGTTATTATTAGCAAGTAGGATTTCATGGATCATATGGTGATTCTAAGTATATATTTAGGTTCCTTGCAGAAAATCAAGTTTGATAAGACTGATTTCATTGATGTATGAGATGATACTATTTTTAGGCATACTATATTTGGTAATGATCTCAAAACAATTCCCTTTCCTTTTCGCCCTTCCTTGTTTTTAGGAGTTAAGTTGCTATTTTTGGCATGTCTATATTTTGTAGTATTATTTTGAGTAGATGTGGATTCTAGACTTTGGTTGTAGTGGGAAATTGGGAAGTTGTGTTAATTGAGCAAGTGGAAGCTTTTTATTGTGAGATGTGGCAACCATTCCAATGCGTGTCTCATATTCCAAACCCTAGTTTGACCCCCTTTGGTAATTTTTGGAATTTGTTAAGTTTATATAGTTAAAGTTATATCTTATCCTCATGACTTCATATCTAAATTTTCTAGTGTATGACCCTTTACCATTTTTCAAACCTAAGTCACCTTGCTAAACTTGGTGTGACTAAAAATCTAAATTTGATTTCATACTTTTTCTATCTATAATTCAACCTCTGCATCCAATTCACATGTGAGCTAGCTTTAAATCCCTAACCTATTGTGTTATTATTTGGTGGTTTATGTGATGATACTAACTTTATCAAGGTCAAAACCCTAATTTGCTTGGGTTCTTATGTTTTTTTTTGCAAGTTGAATCTCAAACTTCAATGGGTTATTTTTAGCTAATACTCTTAAAAATGAGAGTATAAATTTCTAATTTGGGTCTACAACCACATAATTGGGTTAATACATGGTACAAACACATTAGTTGAAATGATTACCTGCCTAGACCATCCTAGTTCATATTTTTTGAGATCCTATTAATATAGAATGAAGAGGACAAAACCATGGAGAATTATTCCAACAATAAACCTTCTTCACATTCTCTTCCATCGTTTCTTTGTTTCATTGTTTCATTGTTTCCTAAACTCTACATAGGCATAGTCTAGTTGCAGTACACATGTTTGGCTAAGCCATTATGTCTAGGACAACATGGTGTTACATGACCACATGGGTCACAATAACTTGAGCGCCAAGTTGAAACGAAAAATTTTAGGTAAATTGCAGGTCTGTGACAAGTGGTATCAAAGCTTATTAAAGGCAATTTTGAGGCTCTTTTGTTACAACAAATTTTCTCCCAAAAAGGCTCCTCCCTCCAGAAAATTATATATAAAAAAGTTAACACTACCATGTTAAAATTATGCATGCTACATCACACTGCATGTAAAATAGACTAATCTAGAATTATGAAAAGTTAAAAATAATAAAGAAAGATTTAAATTCATGCTCATAAACAATAAATAATAATAAATACCATACAATAAATGTTTACTAATAATATTAAAATATAAATATAATATATCATTAATAGCATTAAATATAATTACAATATAAATCATATAAGAATAATATTATATAATCACATAAGAAATAACTATATAATCATAATTATAGTCTCAATTCAAAACTTAATATAATTATATATCATGATTATTTACAATATAGTAATTCTTTGTAAAAGTTCACATTGTTTTTATATCAACAATAAGCTATGAGTAAATTTCTCCCACAACCTAGTTCTACATATACTAATTTGATATCTAAATTTTAGCGCGATTACCTAACTATATATAATATAATAATACAACATTTAATTTTCTTATTATAATAAATTAGAATATAATATAATATTATAGTATATTGCATAGAAAAAAGTCAACCTTACCATATTACACTATAAATGTTGCCATAAACTTATTTATGCTCATTAATTTCATTATAAGAAAATTATTTTATAGATTAATATTCTATTATAATATAGCTCTACGGGTGTAGTTTAATTTGATTTGGGGGATTGTTGTGATAAAAAGTTTTTATGAAGTTTGAGATTTAAATCTTATGATTTATTATGTAGTTGTGCGTGGGGTATGGGTTTACATAAAGGTTATAGTGATTTATCTTAAGGAATGGAGGTAGACAACACACAGCCCGACCCTACAAAGGCAACAGAAACAACAGAAGGAATAGGTGATACACAACATATGGAAGAAGAACCAGAAAGCATAGATATTGGGGATTTGGATATTCTTGGCCTAGAGCAGGCATGCAAAACAAAAAATTATGACAAAATCCTAGAGAGACAGCTGGAGAATCTGGAAGTAATTCTCTCCAGGGCTCAAAGGCAAAAATCCCTAGGTATACAAACTGGAGGTCTTTGGGATGGGAAAAACATCATCAAAGATAACAAAAATAGAGGGAGGAAAATGGATCTCCAATGCACCATTCGCATTGGGGAAATGCTAGTGGAGTCAGGAAGGTACTCCAAGCTCACAAAGTATTACAACTCTTGATGCAGGAGCATCTGGTCGACAGGGTGAAGACCGAGAGAGGGCGGACAAAGTTTCTGAAGAAGATTGGGAAAGATGAACAGTTCGACAAATGGACAACAAGCCTGTCAGAGTTCTTACGTTTTTATTTAATTTCTTCCATGGTCAACTACAACATTAGATTCTGTTAGCTTAATTTTTATTTATTTTATTTTAACTGTAGTAACGGGTCTTAGTTAGAGTTGTTAAAATTAGATTAATATCAATAAGCAATGTAAACAGCAAACCCTTATGGAACAAAGGAGGCAAAGTAAACAAATGAATAGTCAAGTAAAGTAAGTTTATAGTAACTTCCAGGCAAACTGTAATGGAATAACTATCTGGCAAACTATAATGGAATAACTATCTGCAGTTATCTAACTGCCTGAAACTATTGTATAAAAGGACAGACAAAATAACCCAGAGGGGTTCAGCAACGAAGCATTTGAAAGATAATAAGCATTCAATTTCCTTCATCTAAATTCAGTGCACAGATAAACATACGAATTGCAATATTTAATTCCTCTGTAATAGAATTCACATATATATTACTGTACATTCAATTTATTGCAGGCAAATGCAGTAACAGAGTTTCACGACCCCAAAAAGTCTAACGACAAGCCGAGACCGAGAGTGAGCAACAAGCGAGAAGAAATAAACAGTATCGAAGGATACAACAGTCCACAGTCGAAACCGGGTAAGCACCAGCACCAAATTTAAACATATATTACATATCACTGTATAATACATTGCAGGTTTATAAAATTCAAATTACATGAACGAACTGTGCAACGAGGGTTCGTTGAACCGAGCCACCAAATAAAAGAACTTACAAGAAACCCTCCAAGCTACGGCTACGGGTTGGACAACCCAAAACTAGACTCGACCGCTATCAAATATACAGACCACAGACGCAAGCAAATACAGCAAAGACGAAGAGCCACGGAAGTAACTAAGATAAGAACAGAGCTACCCGAGAGATATCGATCGAAACCTTTGCGAAGCCACGGAACCGGTCACCTGCAACCACCACAGCAGATTGAAGTTAGGGTTTGTAACCAAGTCAAAAACCCTCGCACTAGAAACAACATCGTGAAGCTGTAAAGGAATTAACAGAAAGCGAAACCCGTGTATGGCTGAGGAGAATAGCCATACCTGAAGTGAACCGACCCATAAACTCACAGAAACGAAGTGAAACCCTGACCACAGAGGGGCTGAGTACTGTTAGCTACAACTCGAACAGAGAACAATGAAATATAGCAAAGAACAATATCTTACTTGAGTACAGAGCCGAGCGCCGGAGAAGGACCAGGTTGCAGACCAACAAACTGCACATTTGTCAACTGAGCAAACCATAAACCCTCACTACCAGCGTTCACCACGAGTTCACAACGAAAATGACCAGAACAAACAGTATGTACAGGAATGGAAACCAGTAACGCTCACACAGTCCCGAAAACAAACTGAATGCATAGTGGAGTAACCATAACTCACCAGTAAAGCCTGAATCGAGTATGCCGACGAGTTGATAGAGTGAAACCACATCGTTTTCACATAAAACCATTGGAAGTTCAACAGTGTATCACCACAGGCAGAGGAAAACTAGAGGCAGAGCCGAACACCAGAGCGAAACCACAGAGAGCAAAGTGATGGGGTGAAAATGACCGAATAGGCGCGAACCGGCAAGTGAAATTAGGGTTTGGTGACTTCGAGGAGGATAGGTGTCGCGGGAAAGGACAAGGTAAGTACTGTGGGTTGATTAATAATCACCTACCAAATAAATTGCAATCACACCATATCTGCATCCAAATATCAGTGAAGGTCCACGTAGGTTGGGCTAGCGTGGGACCACGTGGGATGGCCTCATCAACTCTCTTTCCAACCTTCCATCATGAAGCTAATCTCATGGAACATTAGAGAGCTCAATGGCCCCAGGAAAGGCAGACTGATTAAAAATATGATAAAGCAAGAGAAGCCCCAAATTCTCTTTTTGTAGGAAACTAAATGCAACTCCATCTCTCTAGACCGAATTGTGGAAAAAGTTTGGCCAGGTAGTATAGTAGCAGCAGTAGATGCCTCTGGGGCCTCAGGAGGCTTGGAAATCATCTGGGATGCTCGTACCATTGAGCTTAACAACATACATGAAAACAAGCATTTCCTTCAAGCTACTTTCCACAACACAGGAACTAGTATACATGGTCACGTAGCTAATGTATATTTTCCCTAGGAGGCTATGCATAAGGTAGAACTTTTGAATACCATTTCCTCAATCAATGCTAATAGGTCTCATCCACTCTGGATTATTGGGGGCGACTTCAACATGATAACCAAGATGGAAGAAAAGCTATGAGGAAGGAACAAATTGGACAAGGAAAGTAATAATCTAAAAGAATACATTCAAAGCAATTGGCTTATTGACATGCCATTCAACAATGGACTTTATACCTGGAATAACAAAAGAGCAGGTTCGCATCAGATTGCGTCTCGCTTGGACAGATACTTAATCTCTGACAACGCAATCCACTTAGGAGGAGACCTCGCAGCTTCAATACTGCTGCTTTCAGGTTCAGACCATTGGCCAATGCAACCCACAGGCCTTTTTGCTTTGAGGCTTTTTGGATGACACATCTAGACTTCATCAACCTAGTAAATTCAGAATGGACTAACTTCTCTCCACCAAATGGCACAAGAATGTTCCAATTTCAGCAGAAGCTTAAATACCTTAAGAGTAAAATAAAACAATGGAACCATTCTTCATTTGGTAACATTTTCTAGGCTCAGATAGCTCTCGATCAAGATATGAAACAATTGTAGCAACGGATCATTAAAAAAGGTAGAACAAAGGGATTTTCGGAACAGGAAAAGTCTCTTCAATCACAGATTTTAGAAAGGGCCAAACAAGAAGAAATGCTCTAGAGGCAAAAATCGAGAATCAGGTGGCTAAAGGAAGGAGAAAAAAATACAATTTTTTTTCACCGATCCAGTATCCAGCGCCGAATGAATAACAATATCACTCACATACAAAATGAGCAGGGGGTAAGAGTGGAAAACATGAAGAAATCGAACTTGAATCTCTCAACTACTTTAAGCAAGCTCATCAAGAACCACTGGTTGACAGAACGCAAGCTATAGGAAAAATCACAAAAAACATCCCCAAAGTCATCACAGAGGAGCACAACCAACTCTTACTCAGGTTGGTCGACTTACAGGAAGTGGAAAATGCAGTACATCAACTGAAAGAGGGAAAGGCGCCAAGACCTGATGGGTTTACTTCTAATTTCTTCCATAATTTTTGGGAGTTAATTAAAATGGAAGTTTGGCAGGTTGTTGAAGAATCAAGAACTTTGAGATGGATGCTTCCGGCTATGAATGCCACATTCATAGCCCTAATACGAAAAGAGGCTCAATCCAGCACCCCTGACAAATACCAACCCATTGCCCTGTGAAATGTCATCTACAAGATTGTTTCCAAAATCGTAGCTTCAAGACTCAAACCGCTGCTACCACTTCTCATTTCGCCGGAGCAGTCAGGATACGTAGAAGGAAGGAAGATTATGGATGGCATAATCCTAACTCACGAAATCATCCATTCCCTGAAGCACTCAAAGAGATCAGGTATGCTCCTTAAAATCGACCTCTCAAAATCCTTTGATAGCTTAAGCTGGATGTATTTTCAAAAGACCCTAATTGCCTTTGGATTCTCCATAACCTGGATACGCTGGATCATGAGTCTCATCTCTTCTTCTTTCTTATCAATCTTGATCAATGGAATCCCCTCCTCACCATTCTAACCATCCAGGGGAATCAGACAGGGAGACCCTCTCTCCCCTTTCCTCTTTGTGTTAATGGTGGAAGGTCTAGGCTGAAGTATTAAAACTGCTCTGTCATCCCAGAAACTCAGGGGCCTATCATTTCCAAACACTCCCACCTTCACCCATCAGAAATTTGTGGACGACAACATGCTTTTCGGTCACCCTTTAGTCCAGGAAGCTCGACAATTCAATTCTCTATTATTGGACTTTTTGGATGCCTCAAGAGTGAAAATAAAGAAAGCCAAATCTCAATAATTCTTTTTTCATACCCCTGCTATCACCTAAGCTTTTATAGCTCTAATTCTTGGATTCTCCATTGCTGCTCTCCCTTCCAAGTATCTTGGTGCTCCTTTGACTGACTCAGCTCTGAAACACTCCTCATGGAGGCTGCTCATAGAAAAAATGGAGGCTCGCATATCCTCCTGGACTCATAGGGCACTCAATATGGCTAGTCGTCTCGTCTTAATTAAGGCGGTTCTCCAATCCATGCCGTTGTATCTCCTCTCGATCCTAGCTGCTCCCAAATGGGTTCTCAAAGATATCAAACGTATACAAAGATCATTCATGTGGGGCAATTTAGACCAAAAACGCAAATGGGCTCTGGTCAAATGGGACACAGTATGCCTACCAAAGTTTGCAGGAGGAATGGGTCTGTGTGATCCTTATCATAGCAACGTGGTTATGGGTGCTCGCATTTGGTGGAAATGGCTTACTATGCCGTTCACCCCTTGGGCAACTCTTTGGACTGCAAAGTATGCCAACAGTCGACCTACAAAAGAATTAATCCGAATTTCAGAAGTCAACCCAGGTTCTCTAATATGGAATGTGGCCAAGCAACACAAGCTCTTAATTCAGCAATATAGCTTCTGGGAAGTTAAGGACGACAATACAACAAGATTCTAGGATGACTATGGTAGTAGAAACCCAAACTAAAGGACCTAATCTTACCTCATCAAATCTTGGAACAAGAATTCCAAACATCTAACACAGTCAAGCACTTCTGGCTTCCTTCCATAATGCAAGGGAATAGACAATGGCATAGCTCGGACTACATATTAAGACAGGGAACGGAATCAGCTCAACAAATTCTTGGTACTGAATTAACAAAGAGAAGAATACAATATTTAGATGAAAAGGATATTCTTAGATGGGGCTATGAGGAAAAAGGCACCTTCACTACTAGGGAGGCATATCACATCATTATGAAGGAACACATTGTCAAGGATCCTCTCTTGAATAAAATATGGGACCCCAATATTTGGTTGAAAATCTCTACCTTTCTTTGGCTTTTATGTCACAACAAAATCCTTACGTGGGACAATCTCCGGAAGAGAAGCTTCCATGGCCCCTCCTTTTGTCCCAATTATAAGCAAGAAGAGGAAACCACTCAGCATATTATGAACTCTTGTCCATTAGCGCACAAGCTCTAGGAAAAGGTCAGCTTTAGATGCCAAAAGGATGGACAGACACAAGGCAATATTGTCTCCACTGTTCGTAACTAGGCAAGGAACCCATTCAAAAGCAAGCTTTTAAACTCCTTATGGAAGCTTATACCGGGTTTTCTCATGTGGACAATTTGGAAGGAGAAAAATCGGCGAATCTTCAAGGACCAATCTATGCCCTTGGAATCTTTTTGGAATACAGTGTGTCAGAATATCAGGGAAACTTTACTTCTTCAAACTTGGTCTGAGGAGGATTTTCCCTCCCTCCCACAGGAACAAACCATTTGGACAAATTGGAATTTTCAGTGGAATCAAGAAATGAAAATCAAAGAAAAAACTCAAGCAAAAAGTAAGACACCAGAGAAGTGGATTCCTCCTCCCTGTCACATGTTCCAGCGAAACTTTTATGGAGCCTCGAAAGGGAATCTAGGAAAGGCCGGATTTGGAGGAATATTCAGAGATCATAAGGGAACTCCTCGTCTAACATATTTTGGCTCACATGGATGGGACACTAACAACTCGGCAGAACTAGAAGGATTATGGAAGGGACTCATTTTAGCCCAAAAACATGGTCTATTCCCGCTTGTTATCGAGGGAGACTCACAGATCCTTATAAATATGGTCAACAAAATCTTGCAGGGAACATCCTCAAGTAAAGTGAGCAACAGCTAGAGAATGCAGAGTCGACTAAAACTTATTGAAATCTGGCTCTCCTCCCACAGGGCGATCAAGCTCAAGCACATACGTCGAGAGGGAAACAAAGTACCAGACCTATTGGAAAATATAGGAGTAGAAAGCGAAAAGGATCTCCATACAGGTTCACTCTCAACACTAGCCACTGAACACCAGATATTAGAGTATAAGGAAATAATGAAGAATGAAATGGCTCAGGAGGAAGAAGCGCACTCGGATGCGGGTGAAATCCAAGACCATTAATGGCCACCCAACGGACCGCCGGTGATTGGACCTGCCAGACGGTGGGTAGCGCTCTGCTCCAAACTCACCTGAGACGACAACAGGCCCGTCTGCACATAACATTAAATGGCCCCTCAGGCCGAGACCCGGACGCCAGTGGAAATAATATGGAGCCTCTCGAACCCTTATTTATCCTCCTTCCCTCAGCATTTGTCTGCCTCAGGCTGGAAATTCTTACAACAGAATTGCCATAGGGAGCCGATGTTGGCTTCTCTGCTGTATTGACCTCGGAAATGGGTACCATTTCTCCCATTCCAGGCATTTCCCTTTGAATCATGATCAGGAGCCCTCTGTACACAACCTGCTCTCCTTCTCGACCTCTTGTCTTGCTGAATTGCACTCCAACCACACTGATATGGCCCGTCACCGCATGAGGAATCGCAGAGGAGGCACCCGCGGTGGCAGCGCTCGCCCACAAGCAGCGCAAAGCTCAGTTCCTGCCTCTCCCCCTCATCCCCATGACAATTTGTCTCCTCCCAAGTCGTCGCACAGTCACTATCCCCATACGCGCAATGGACGGGGGCAAGGGCCGTCCTTAATGGCTGCGCACAGGGATTTCCGGCTCCACACTGCAATTTCTCCTCTGCATCCCGGCTCTGTCCCTCACTTGACCCAGTTTAGGTTCCAAAGTAGCCCGAACAGGCCCATCATCACTACCAATGTGACTATAGTTTTCTCTGAAGAAAATGAGTAGATCAGTGCCCAGGCGAGAAATTCTGAAGCGCCTTCTTAGGAGGAGAGAAATCAGGGAGTGGGTAGTGGTTCTGAGAAAAGCCTGAAGGAAGATTGCAGGGGCATTAGGCATGGCCGTCTGCATGGTGAAGGAGTTCACGCTGGCGACATTCAGCAAGCTGGTGGCAGCGTAGTCGGAGCTACAATAACGATGGATTTAGCTGGCAGTTCGAGTGGCACCCAGAATGCAAGGGAGCCTCCAGGTGGTGTTGTGAAAGACGACGTGGCAGAGGAGGATGAAGACTGGGACCAATACGCCTGCCTCATTGTCGAGGAGACACCTGACGAGGATGATACAAATGACGCCACGTGGCATCGGTTGCCACCCACAAGCCACCTCAGACTTCTGCTACTGACGGGTTTGGTCCAATCACTTGTTGTTTTTGCTGTTTGTATGAACGATAAGCGGGTTTGTCATTTTGCTGTTGCATCCGGTGGTGCTGTGTTGAACCTTCTTCTGGTTTTTGCTTTAAAACATGGATCCAGGTCTTATGTATGGTTCTCCTTTGGTGACGGTCTCAGGATATATGTTTGGTCTTTTTGCCATGTCAAACTGGTTTCCCCAAATCTGGGGCAGTTTAGACTTTCTTGATGAACTCCAGTGACAACGGTTGAGGTGGGGCCTCTTTGTAATTATATTTTTTTGTTTTTATTAATAGAATTAGCATTACATAGAAAAAAAATATAAAATATTTCAGATAACTATAAAGAAATATAATAAACAAATGTTAATAGATGTCATATAAGAAATATGAAAATATTAATAGTATAAAATATTTTATATTGAGTATTTCAAAGATATTAAATTGCATAGTTTAATTCTTCTATGTTTTGGCTTTATTATGAGTATATTTTTTAATTAATTTTGTTTTAATTTTGGTACAAATTTGTTGGTATTGTAAATTTGAGTTATGTAGTGTTCATAATTTGAGCGCTTCAAGGGTTTTTCATGGTGCTATATGTGCATTAAAAAAAAATAGCAATGAAAAAATCAAAATCAAATCTTGCCGAAAATTGTATCATTTGATTCCAACAAAAAAAAAAGCCAAAACATAGACTCAATTAGATTATGCCATATTAAATATATACCTAGACAATCTTATCAAGATCTTAATTATGTTGGGAGTACATATGGTTTAATATTTTCAAATAAAAGCATGCCACATAATCATCCTCGACTTTAATATGTCCAATTAAACTATTATCATTGATTTAATTATTTGAAATTCTATTGGTTATTGAATTTTTAATTCAGTAGGTGTGGTTTTTTTTTACGTCCCATTTTAGCTCAAATTTGCTCTAATGACCACTAGCATTTTTGCGACAAGTGATATCAGAGCAAGTTTTGGGTTTGTAGGCTTAAAAATGTAATAGATTGGTTACTTTGTTGGAAAAGCGAGGAACTCATGGCAAGACAATGGGCTTTGGGACAAGCTCTAGGCACTTTGATGAGTGACCAAGGTTAGTGCTACAAACTCAATTGGCATGGTCGATTGGGCACTACTTCAAACAAGTGAAGAACTTAGTACAAGAAAACAAGCCTTGGAGGCCTTAGTGGAGCGATCATTGCTGATTCACATGTAGAAGGTAGTGATGTTGAATAGGATTATAAGATGCCTAGGGTAAAGAACCATCTTGAAAACTTGGAGAGGGAAATTAAGGATATGACCACCTCCATTTGCAAGCATGTGATAAGGCTTAAACCTTGGAAATGTAGAAGGTATAGATGCTCTAGAATTTAAATATAGCTACACTTGAGTGCCAAGAGTCAACAAACTTGATAAATGGGTCTATGATGGGTGCCTTTTCAAATAGATTAGAGGTAATTGAAGATGCATTGACATTTATTTTGGAATGGATCAAGGAGCAGGACGATACTATAATTATTATGAAACGATAGTTGCATGTGAGTGCCAAAAGACAACAAACTTGATAATTGTGTCTATGACAAGTGAGTTTGCAGATAGATTGAAAGCAACTAAATATCCATTGACCTCCATTTTGGAATGGATCAAGGAGCTAAATGATATTGTGATTAGTTTAAAATGAGTTTTTACCAATGACTAATTTTTGTCCATGATGTCAATGTAGATAAAGATCAAGGATCCAAAACTATACGACGGAACCGAAACGCTAAGTTGCTTCACAACTTTTGTTGGGACATTAAGAAATACTTGTAGTAGAAGGACAAGAGTTTGAACAAATCCAAAATGAACATTGTGACCATGTTCTGAATATATACCATGAAGCTTTAGTGGAGGAAGTAAGTGAAAGACTTCATCATTATGCACATTCCAAAGAAGATTGAAAATTGGGTGGAGATGAAAGCTAACTTGAAGGCTCAATTTGGGTTAGGGAACCAGAAATGGATCACAAAAAAACAACTATTGACTTTGAAGCACACGTGATACTGGATCTCTGCATTACCAAAATTAACAAAGATCTTTCTTCTATGATGTATTAATGATTGCGTAGAAAAGAGTATGAAAACCCACATGCGAAAAGCACTTAAAATAAGAGTAAAATAAAATCCAACCATAAAGGAAAGGAACACACAAAACTTGATAATGAAGTTTGTCTAGTGTGGACTATGTCTCCGAGACCTGGGTCAAGAGTGGGGAGGCTGCTTCATTAGTCTCTACAAGAAGGCAAGTACATAATGCAATATTTGTCAATACAATGATGAAACCAAATCTAGAGTGGCATGTCTCTCCCAAGAGATGTTCTTCTGCAAATAACTCTCACTCACAAGACATTCTCCTTCAACATGACAAAGAACAATCTCCCACAAAAGGGACACAAATGGAATCTCACATCTAAGAGGCATAAATTGGTCCCTTTATATCCGTTAATCAGATTCAAGACATAATCAACATCATTACATTCATCTCGAAATCTGAGACTAATGGCTGTAAACATGAATACTTTATGGAAAAAGCAAGCAAAGTGTCCAAATGCATTAATATACCTCCCATTTTGATGATGGCCCGAAAATTGATTGCTCAAATTAAGAAACGGGATGCGCCATTACATTCTTTGTGAAAAATCATGAAATGAGTATAAAGTTGACCCTGTTATGAAACTGCCAAATCTGGGCCTCCAAGGAATGTAAAATATTCCTTGTATATTCTTGTGTCAAGGTTCCACTGCTTAATGTTCTGCCTCAAGAAATTGATTTCTCAGATCAGAAAACTATCTGCAATATCAGATTCCTGGTGAAATTTCAGTTTAGATGAGTATAAGCTTGGCATATTTATGACACTGTCGAAATTCAACCCCTAGGGAATCTAAAATATTCCTCCAGGATTCCTCTGCATCATGGTTCTGCATGTTGACCTTGTTTTTCATGCCCATGCTTGGCTCTTGGTTCCTCTCCGTCTTGTACTTGGGTTCCGCGACCCTCTGTCACCTTGGTTGAATGGTGAAGTTTAGGTTTTTATACAAACAATGGTGACAAAGTTTACCAAGTGAAGCCGATTAGGCCGTTTAGCCGGGCGTACAAGTTTGGTGGGGGTAGGCCTAGGTTCCAACCCCACGACCTCGCCCAAATTGGCATATAGTTTAAGTTTTGGCGTGTTTTGTTTTGATTACAATTTGTGAGCGTGGGCAGTTGGTTGTATTGTGATATATATGTGATAGGTGGTTAATTCTATGGGGCCACTCGTTGGGTGAGTCGAACACATGGCCAACACGAGTTCGATCCTCATTGGCCCTGGTTTATATACGTGGCCCATTACCGTGGGCGGGGTCCGTGAGCCCTCCGACCCCTTTTTATTTAACATATATTATAATATATGGTCATGGGTTGGTTGAGAGGGTCTACCAGTGGTGGCTCGCCCACCACATATTTTTATTTTTATTTTAAAAAATACAATAAAAAACCATCGACAAAATTTTATGGGTCACCGGAAAAATTAAGTATGTGACAATTTGGTCATTTCCATCCACCACTAATTTCCAAAATGTCGCTCAGTTAGATACTTCCAATTTTAGCAGATTTTGGTAGATTTAGCCAGATCACCAAACTTAGTGAGTCCTCCAAATTTAGCCGGCGACAAAAGTACTACCCCCTTTGACTTGAACTTTGACTGCTAATAACTTGCACATACGAAGTCATATTTGAGTGTCAGCTGCATTGTTGGTGTTAGGGTCCTATAATATAGGTAATCAGAATCTGACTGTCTATTTATTTATTTTCGGAATTTGCTTGTAATGTTTAGCCTATGAATCACTAGGTGTCATAACCTAAAGGTTTTCTTGTCCAAGAAGCCATTTAGTTCTTGAAGTTTTGTGTTCAAGACAAGTCTGAACTTTTGGGAGATTTTTGCAATAAAGTCTAGGTTAGATCATGTTACAGATGTTTTCATGGTAAAGTGGTCAGAAGCATATTTCCAACAGTATATCTGGTGCTTTAAACCGACTTTCAGATCAAAAGATAGAGCAGGTTGAAATTTGCTCTTCAAAACCAGAAAACAAGAAAAATGCCTAAGCGTAAAATCATTTAATTTAAAAATAATAAATAAATCCAATCTATAAACTGTAGGAACCACATTTATTTATCATGCATCAACCAAATTCAAAATCTAAAAAAGTCAAATCAAATTTATGACCTCACCAACACTTCATACACGAAACTTCATGCCTAGATGTGTGAATATTTACACTTTTACCAGATTTTACAGTTGTCAGCTTCCCCTTCATTTTGGATCCCCCTCCTAAAACCATCTATTACCTACCCCCATCGAAAAACCATTATTTATGATGATTTAAATATCATGATATATGGTGGGAAGGTTACCTATCCCCATCGAAAAACCATTACTTATGATGATTTAAATATCATGATATATGGTGGGAAGGCCATTTGCGCCATTTGATTAATTGAATTTCACTGAAGCTTGGATATATTTATGAAATTAATTTATAGGTGAAAGTAAAAGGAGACTTTTACGGTGATATATTTTTGAAATGAGGCTACAGGTGAAAATAAAAGTAGGCTGAGTAAAAACAAAATTTTATAGAGAAGAGGGATATGTTTTTGCAAAGTTATAAAGAGGAGAAATGCATGGAAAATGAACCTTGAATAAATACCAATGTTTTAAAACTCTGAATCCGACTCCGACTTGGCTGAGGGTCAACTCTGACTTCGATTCTGACTTGGTATCGACTCGGCTGGCTCGATTTCAATGACTCGGTTGTTGTAAAAAATACATTAAATATTTATTTTTTATAAAAAAACATAATTTTAAAGATTTTCATTCATGTTTCCAAACACAAAACATTAGAATATATATGGAAGACAACACATGATCAAAGTAGGCTCATGAATATATCCATTATATCAAAATGGCACCCAATGCACTATCCAATACATACACGATGATGATATAGAGATCAAAACAAAAACACATAACCAAGGAGGCTATAAATGGCCTCTACAAAAAAAGTCTGTGACCAGTACGACTGGCTACTGCTAGAGTTGCCAACATCATCTGGCTCAGTGTTACTTGGGAGCGGGAGCGAAAGTGGGGAGCGAGAGCGAAAAATGGAGTTGGAGTGACATTTTCAAAAGCTCTTAGTTTGGGAGCGAATCCCAGAGAAGTTTGACAACCAATGTCACTAACATCAAGGTACATATAGGGATTGGTGCTCTTGATTAAATACAAGTTCCATACCCTAATACATGACAAAATTCAATGGAAACATTGCAATCCTCCAATCCTGAAATCCTGAAAAACTGATAAGT